>BNCR01000018.1:15160995-15358495 GCA_014656515.1 Oryzias celebensis | reverse complement strand
CAGTTGGGAAATGACAATCTGATAGCAGAGGGATGGTTGGGGCTCATCTTGCTCCACTCCAGTTTTTTTTCTAACATTTCTCATGAACCACCTCTACATTCAAAAAGTCTCAACAGACACATCAAGAGATGTGTGCCTCCAGATTACAGTGCCGCAATAAAACCCCACCGTCCTGAAGGCCATTAAGAGCATTTTTATATGTTTGCATCAAGACTTCTGCAATCTGTGTCCTTGCCTGTCTGCCTTTTCTTGTTTGCTGAATTTTTCATTGTTAAGAATATGAAGAACCGTGGACCAATTCTCAGCTCTGCAGGGCCTCCTCTCATCTCTCATGGTGCAGTCTTGTATTCAGCACTTCTGTTTGCAAACCCCTGCCTACTTCCAATCAGCACATAGCCAGTAAAACGTGTGTACGTGTGTACCAGAGAGGGAAGGGGCCATGAGTGGATGTTGGAAGTGGTCCTCTGCTTTCTTTTATGAAGGGCCATATTTCATCTATGATGAAGTTTGTATGTGAATGTAAAGCTAAAAGGAACTCCACAATGAACATATGTGTTTTTGTGTGAATGCATGGACAATGAAAAAGTGTTGCCAGTTCTCGATTTGTGAGTAATCTTTTATTCTCACACTTGCTGTTTGATTAAGAGGAACAGCAAGCATGACAAAGCACGACAAAGTTTAAGATTTTATCTTTTGTCTTGTATGAGGAGAATTTGGGTTTTATCAAGTTACATATTGAGTATGTGATCTCTTAACTTTAATCATTGCCTTTATTTTCATATCACTGAAACAAAAGAAGCAAATGCTTAATCTTTTTTCATTTTGTAAAACTAATGCATAAGTCATAAAATTCTAATTATAATAAATACTTTTCCTGTGATGGCTTTGAGCTTTCTGTGATAAAATTGAAGTGTCCTGAAAGATCTAAAAAGGCAGAATGAAACAAAAAAGTTTATTATGAAACACCATAGCAGCACTTGCTTCAGACGTTTTTAGCTAACTGTTTACGTTTAATGTTCAATATTTCAGTATAAAAAGGATAAAAGTTCCAAATCTAATTTAGTCTTAGAATGACTATGCAATCTTTGCTTTCCTCCCCTGAAATTACTTTACTTTAAATCCCTGCAGTCAGTTCATCTCAGACGAAAGCAGATAAAGAAGCAAAACAGACCACAGAAGGGCGCTATAGCACAGTATTTGCCGGATGACCTTCATAAATGTGTCTGCTGTGCTGCTTTTAAAGAAAAACATCACAATTTATTGGATTTCCTAAGAAGAGATTTCTTTGGGGCAGAAAATAACATTTGAGTCATTTTTCATTCCCAATGAATATTTCTGGCAGGCAGCAGTGGATGCAGTTTGTTAAGAAGTTGTTTAGGTTTCTCTGCTTTATGATTAACCATATTGGCTCTAAAAGTGTACAGAATGTAATAAACTTAAAATAAACAAACCAAAAAATTCTAAGTATTGTTTGTAAAACAAACAAACAAAAAAAAAAATACAGCTCACCTCCATGCATCTATGCGTAATGTAAACTTGATTTTTAGGAGTAAGTGTTATTCATGTTATTTTTGTTATAGATTTGAAGATTTTATGATTGTTTCATATTTGCTTTAGACAAAAGATGAAAACAAATAGCTTCCTATTATCGATAAGAAGTTTCACCTAAAACCATGAAACCGTTTTGAGCAATGATTTTTCACATGGATAAGATGCTACTAGAGTAAAACAAACAAGTCAACCAATTTGAAATATAATCTTCCTTCCTAAAAAAAGTCACAAAAGTATAAACATTTAGGATTGGATGATTGATATTAAATAAATCACTTAAAAAACAGTGTCTTTAAATAAATAGTTATCTTAAAGTTCAAACTCCCCATTTTACTTACTCTTGTGAAGCATTTGAGAAAAAAAATCCAGTGCTACATCAGTTTAAATATTTAACTGAGCCTTTCAATTTTTGTAACAATATCCTCTAAATTAAATAAAACTGAATATCCAGAGCCACTAGAGCCATTTTGAACATGCTTTAAGCTTTAAAATGTTTACAGAAAATGTTTCAACTTCTCAATAAAAGATGAAAAGAAATGTTTTTACCACTGCAAAGGTGGCAAGGAATCAAAAACTAACACAAACCCATACAGTTATTATAATGACAGCTGGTTGAAAACTTGCAAAAAGACTGGTTATGATTAAAACACAAGTGTTTGTTGAAATGTTGTTTTTACTGTCACAGGGCGTCCTGATCTGAAGATACAACATGTGCTCATGCATCACAGACCCTCTGCTCCCTTTAACCTCTGCCAGTGTGGCTCTACCTCAGGAGGAAATTGAATTGGAGAGTTGACCCTGCCTGACACGAGCCAAGCACCATTGATTTTTATTGAAACATGAGCCATCGATACTGAAATTGCTTTTGATTCACAAGGCCTCTGTCTGCTTTCCTGCTGAAAAGCACAATCTGTACCTGATTGGAGATCCTGGCGTCTTGTTGCTGGGATTTGAGATACAGATGTTTGACACTATTTCATTGTTATTAAAAACCGGAAAGAGAAAGAGTGAATTTGCCTAAAAAAAGCGTTCTTTTGAGAATGAAATAAACAGATTTTGATGTTTTGAAATGAAATCTATAACAATGATATTTCAGGCCTTATATATGATATATTTATTGAAACTTTTCAAACAAATTCCATTAAATGGATCTAAAACCACAACTTGATGTGCAAATCTTTCCTGCTTGAGAAAAAAAAAATCTTAGATTTTCCCTGAAATGCAAGAAAAGAGCTGTTTACTGTCTGGCAAAGGTTCACATGCAATCAACAGGCACCTGCAGTTGCACAGACTGTCAAAAAAACATGGGAAACAGCTGTTTTCATCCTTTATTTTTAATGAATTCATGCATTTAGTTGCCTAATTCATCTTACAACATTCTTTGCACACAACAGTTTGGATTATTTGTAAGAAATTATTACCAAGATAAGTAAAATATTTAATATGATTTGTTTTTGAGGATGTTGATCACAACACCATGCAGCACTTACCAACACTACATGCTCATGCACACTTCACAGATGAAAGTCAGGAGGAGAGGCTGTTGAGCTGCATACTGATGCCTTGCCAAGATCTCCCTTCTGGGCTTAACTTGATCCCAGTGTGCCCCTGATGTCTTTGCTTCGCTCCATGGTTAACCTGCAACACATTTAGAGACGCACACACATCCAGCATTTCTGATAGCGCCCTGCGAGCCTCCAGCTCCAGCTGATTTTATGAGCTTGAATTTGTCTTTCGGCTCACAGCCACAGTTTACCGTCACGAGAAAAACAAAACGTGGCCATTGATGTGAGCCAAGCGGAGACTCTCGCTCTTCTTCTCCCTAACACATGCTGATAGACACTCATATTTCCTGTGGTAACAAGCATGAAAATGGCCTCATAATCCAAAGTGGTTTTACGGGGACCACATCAGCAGTATAAAGGAGATGTATTACGTAAATAAAACAACATGCCATCAGTAATACTGGCTTGTTGCTACCAGCAGATCATAGTGACTCAGTGGGAGACTTTTAGTGGAATGTTGCAACAGCTCGATTGAGTGTCGTTGTGCATGTGTGAGTGTTTGTGAATGCCAGGAAGCCCTCCCTCCCTGAAGCACCGCATTGTTTGATGTTTCATCATAGGAATCCAACCCAGCAGGGTGTGGGTTCTACCACCCTACATAGTCCAACAACCTGTCAGCACAGCACAGGCGAGGAAGTGTAACGCCAGACATCCACTTTGTCACACTGTATTAAAGGGAAACAAGTGAGAGAAAAGTGTTTGCTTGTGCATAAATGCTTGAATATAAACACATAAGGGCACAATCTGACTCAGTAACGCACATGCCCGTGCCCCTGCGGTTTGCCCAGCCCCGACCTGTGATGGATTGGCTGCACTCCCGCTGTGACAGACGAGCAATAGATGGAGAGCTGAGAAGATGAAGGTAAGGGAGGAATAGAGGGAGGGGGCGTGAGCGCATGCCGGCGTGTGTGATGGTGGGCTTCATGGGGGGAAAAAAGAGCTGATCACAGTGGTGTTGGTGCCAGGTAGGATCGCACACAGGGACAAGAAAATTATTTCAGCAGCTCATGTTATTTCCTCTAAACAAACAGCTCTTCTGTGGATGGGGGGGGACTGACGGCCTTCTCTGTCAATCTCTCCTCCCTTCCGCCCGAGTTTCTTCCTCTTCATGAGCCAGGACGAGCTGATTTTTATACTGCATGACAGAGCAAGCACAGCATTAGCCCCGTCATGTCAAAAAAATACTGCGGTGTAAAGTTTTATTACTAAAAAGATCTTTTTGGAGCTTCTTGCCCTCATAAAAATTCATACAGAGACTCCTTCCAAATCTTCATACCATCCGTTTCTACAGTGACGAGGTATGCTAGGCTCAGGGTCAGACGTAATTTGTGTTTTACAGTCATGAGGTTGTTCTGAAAGCAAACCACCAATTTAACTTGCTTCTAATTACATACTCAAATACATAATTAGGCCCCTTGCAACATTGATATACGAAGAGAAGCAGGCATTAAACCAAGATAAGCACTCAGCAGAGAAAGAGTTTTCACGTGGCACACACACACACCAACACACACTCTTGCATCATAATGAACCTATTTACTGTCCAGACTTAATATGTTGGAAAAACAATTTGTAAGTAAATATTATAATAAGTTCATGTGCTCTGGATTTAAATAGTATAGAAAGTTTAGTGTGAGAATTAAGCTTAATTAAAGTCATTAGTTTAAATGAAGTCATTTCGATGACACACCATAGGTGATGATTTTAATTAATGATGTTGGAAAATGGGGCAATTATAGTCAAAGGTTTACACTGTTTGGATTGTACATCGTAATGTGACAACACTTCCATCCATCCATTTTCCAAACCCGTTTGGTCTCTTTCAGGGTCACAGGGCTGCTGGAGCCTAACCCAGCCACTTGTGGGCAAAGGCAGGGTACACTCAGGACAAATTGAAGGAAACATCAATGATTGCGGTTTGTGTTCAGACAGAATTCTATGACACCAAGTCTTCCATACATCAGACTAGAGCTGTGAAAAAAAAGAAACAACTCCTGGAGCAAGATTCATGAGATTCAACATTTCTCTCCAAGGTTCCTCCAACTGTAGGTACTGTACATGTCCTAGTATTAGGGTGACAGTCCAGCATCAACACCATATGCTAAATATGTGTTTAGCATGTATTTGAACCCCATCACATGCCCAGTGTGAACGTATGTGCGTATGCGTAAAAATGCTAAATTGGATCATCACAAAACAAGTACAACAATGCTATAAACATCCTGCACAAATCCCTGTTTTGCAATAAATGTAAAACACACATTTCAAGTAAATTCCTTGCAGGTACTGATTTGAACACCTTTTGTCCTCTTGGTTGCCCTCTAATTTCTCCTGGGTAAACAGAGTTGTCCAATATACAATTTCATATCGTTAAAAATTACCAAAAAAAAGTTTGTATGTGTGGTCAAAGTATAGGCCAAACATTGGGAAATGACTGCAGACCCACACCTGACTGCCAAAGAGCCTATAGGGACTATAAGGCAGTGAGCAACAAGAGGAAAGAGCCACAAGCCTTCCTGCAAACCAGTGTGCGTGATCGAGAGAGGAAGAGTGTGTTCAGAAGCCCTGACTCTCTTCCCGCAGCTACTTAAGAATCCAGTCACATCTCCTGCTAGCAGGCAGGCAGTAAGACGCTTTCACGCTCACAGGTTTGCTTTAGTGAGTCTAATACCCCTTTCTCTCCACATGTGTGTTTGTGTGCATGTGAGCATATCCCTAAAAAAAACTGACTGTGAGCGCCTCATGCTCCACACTCCTTTGTTTTTTCACTTTCACTCGTGACAGCTGTGTGTTCAAGTTTTATGACGTGTGAGTGTTGGCTCCCGGCAGCACCGATAAACCCACTTAGACTCTCCCCTGATCTGTTCGCTCTGGGCTGGCAGCCCCCCCGCCCTGCCCTGGCTGACACACACATACACAAACACACACGCAGAGCCCTCTGCTTTAGCTGCTAGCTGATCTGTGACGGCCTGCCACTCAAACATAGCTCTACTGAGACACTGCACAAAGCAGCAGAGGAGGCAGGAAGTACGGGGAGGAAGGGAGGAGGGTGAAGAGGTGATGGCGGGATGAGGAAGATGAAGAGCAAGAATGAGAGAGAGTATCACTGTCTTTCTCTTGGGTTCCTGCTTGCTCCCACTCTCTGGAAGACTCCTTATCTCCTTGGTCCTCATTCTCCTCCAACTGGCTGGCTTTGGCAGCCGGTCCTCTCTCTCCCAACTCCCCTCATCTTTCCTTTACACCTCTCCTTCGTCCCCCCCATTTCAATTTCCTCCTGCCTTTTTTTCCCCACCTGATCAAATGTTAGCTTGCCTTGCCTCTCATTTGCTTCTAAAGACAGGAGGACTTTGCAAAAGATGAAAGGGAAAAATTAAAAAAGATGAGCACGAGAAGAGAACATCACAGAGACTACCTGCAGAGGCAAAGAAGAAGAATCATATGGAGTAAAACAGCTTTTATAGTAAAACAGTGAACTTAAAAGAGACAGAACAGATAGAAAGCAGCTGTTGGTTGCTTTGCTATTAAATTATAAATGTCGATAAATAATCAGTCATTAATGGCGACATTAATTGAGTTGATAAAGGGCGAACAACAACCCTTCAGATCACCTAACCAATCCCAAAGATTGGAGGGAGGGAAGGGGCAATTCTTGTTGTCACAGCATTGCTTCTCGAATGCTCATTTGTGTCTATAAGCAGCGTCAATTAAATTTCTGAGTGCATACTGTCATATATATATATATATATATATATATATATATATATATATATATATATATATATATATATATATTTTTTTTTATTGTATGAATTTTCTAAACACCAACATTGTAAAAACTTGGTGTAAATACAAAGAGTAGTTATGTCTTTGAAAATTACAATTCTTTAAGCTCTTAAAAAAAGTTAATACTTTTCAGTATTTTTGCTAAAAACACAAACAAAACAAAAAAATCATTAAAAATTACAAAATTAAAAATAAAACTTTTACAGGTTGTTTATATGCAAGAACATTTACTCTTAGTTAAGGACTTGTTCTTGTGTCTGGTGATGCAACTAGTTTATGGGACACCACTAACATTTAATACAAAATAATAGTAATAGCTGTTGGCTTGAGTATGCAAAGTATTTGCATAGAAAACTAATTTTGATTGTGGTTGTCTGGGTGATTCAGTTTGCACAAAAAATAGAATAAATAAAACCCTCAGCAGCCAGCGTTAGCAGAGATTTTATGTGACATCAGAACATTTGTTCTAATCATTGTAGCATTTAAAATAAAACCTTTCCCAACTTAGAAATGAGTAAATCAAAGATTGAATGAAAGATCGAAGTGTTTATGTACTTGCAAAAAGGTATATGTAAATTGACATTTTAAACAAGCATTTTTGGGAAAGGGAAGGGTTTTCCTGTAGTTACTTCCTTTTAACCCATTGATGCCTGAATTCATTTTCTGTTATGGAAGAAAAATCATTTGTGTTTTTGCTTTTATGTAGATGCTAAGTTAAGGTGATTTTTGAGCCAAAGTGGTTTGATAAATATTTGCATTGATAGATGTCAAAAGGTTAAACTTTGTGTCCTAATGTGTGTTTTTGCAAGTTCTCATAAGTCCTCTTGTCCATAGAGTGAACGGCATGTGACAGTATTTTAAGCATTTCCATTGTAAAAAGGACCAACTAAGCCGGACCAAACCCTACCACTTTTGCGCCTCCTTTAGTTATAGGGTCAAAGAAAAATAGAAACCAGCAGAGCTTCTGTTAAAACATGACAGGAAATGCTTTGTATAAAAGAAGTACCAAAGACAAGCAGAAAGCAATGAGCTCCATTGTTTTTGTTGATAGCTTCGCTTTTGCCGTGGTTGCACTACTGTAACACACAGCTACACAATCAGTCTAAACCCCACATGTGCCGTGATAGTCCAACTGTGAGAAAATGTGAGGAAATGTTTACCTGAATTGCCTAGAGAATTTCCTATACTCGATGTCTTATCAAGCTGTAGTTCTTTCCATCCATCCATCCATCCATCCATCCATCCATCCATCCATCCATCCATCCATCCATCCATCCAACTAACTTTAAACCCACTGAATCCCTTTCAATGTCACAGGATTGCTGGAGCCAACCCAACTAGAGTTGAACGAAGGCGGGATACACCCTGAAGAGGCCGCCAGTCCCTTAGCTGCAGTACAAAAAAAACAATCAAAGCAAAATATATCCCTGCAACTTATTTTACTGCCACCAAGTGGCTGAAAGGAATCTCCACATGCCGCTTTTAGGATGGAAAAAAAAAGACTTGTAAAATCTATTTACGCCACCGCAGCCTCTGCGGGTGAAGTGAGAAGATGCTGCTCACAGTGTTTCTCGCTTCCACACGAAGCCAGAGGGAGAAAAGATAAAAGAAGAAGTGAGAAGCAGGGCAGCGATCACAAACATCCTGAGATAAATGATGGAAACAGAAGTTGTTTCAGCCCAAGTTTGGAAAAAAGGAAACAAAAGGAAAGAGTCTTCTGCAGAGGAGAAAGAGCACGCTCAGCATTATGGATCTATAGCCGCGGGTTAGACAAGACAGAACTCTTCATCAGCACCTAGTCTGCTGCCAATATCGCTGACTCATTATTACCCTGGTACACAGCTGCGAGATAAAAGAGCTCCTGTCGCCTTCATTATCACACATCAGACCTGTTACCATTACTTGATGTGCAGCAGCAAACATTTCAATAAATAGAACAAAAATGGGACATTTCACCAGGCTTTTGAATGAATCAAACTGTTGGAGTTTAGTGCTTTCACGTCTCCTCTTGAGGGAAGCTTGGAGCTGCTGGGCATCCATCCTAGTTTCACACCTGCGCCTGGCAAAAACAGAATAACAAAATTCCTTTTTTTTTGATCACTTTCACTCCTTTCTCGTTTCCTTTTTTTCTTTTTAATTAAACAGAAGCAGAAGGCTGCAAAAACCTGCCACTAATTACACAGTCTGTGCCTCCTCTTTTCCTCCTCTCCCTCTTTCTTCTGTTTGCTTGTTCCTCTCTTTCTTGTCTTTTCTTTCCCCTCATTTTACTTCTTCCCCATGTCTCTGAGCTATAGGCTCTCAGCCAGCAGCCTGTGGAACCATATACCAGCTCTGGCAATTGGGGTGGGGGTATTTGTCAGCTTATTTTGACACATAAAGGAAAAATAAAACTATAAATGAAACGTTGAGTGACTTTAAACTGCGTTCACACAGTTGCTAACAAAGACATTTAGATCAAAACCTGTAAACAGCAGCCAAAGATCAGACTGGACCCCCAAATTTGTTTGTGTTCATGCCTAGAAGGTTTGCGGGGTCCTCCAAGGAGAGAAGAACATCTGTAACTCCTGCACCCTCTGATCCTTTCTATTTTTCAACATTTCCAGTGAGGCTTCTTTTCTTTTTTCTTTTCTTTTCACTTCAACCATCCTCATTTGTTGCTTTTCTTCATGGCTACTGTCAGGTGTTTCTCTTCCAACTTTCCTCTGAATTTTGTTGAGATTGCGCACAGTAAACATGTCGTTCTTTGCTGGCAAGTAAGTTGATGACAAAAGGGGAGGGCAGGAAAAAGAAAGATGAAGTAGCTGGACAGTGGTGTCTTTCCCCCCCAGCTCCCCCGTTGCAACCAAGCCTCTGTCACCATCTGGACGCCATTTTAAAACCATCAGCTGTGGCTCACCGAGTAAACAAGGCCGTGACCCGAAACATGCTCTTCTCAGTAAATGGGCTTGTTCTGGCATCTGCAAAATCCAAAATGAGTAAGTTAGCACGAGGAGGGAAATTGGAACCAGAATGGCTAATCAGGCTGGGGGGGTCTGAAAGCGAGCAAAATATTACATTTTATTCTAAATGTAAGATTATTGGCTTGTGCTTCACTCAGAGCAAAAAGGGCAGAATTCAGAGTGTTTATGGCAGCCGTAGTGTTCAGTTCAAATGCATTACATAATTTCCACAACTAGTGAACAAGATTTTTAACAGCAAAATATGTTTGTAAAAATCCAACAATTAAAAAAGAAAAAAAAATCACTTTGAAAATAACAAATTGGAAATTGATCTTTTCATATTTTAAAAATAATGAGGTCATGAAAATGTTGTTTTTTGTAATCTTTAATCATTTAAAGCAGTTTTAAAATCGTTACACGCGTTACTTAAAATCTGCAAGATAAACAAATGTTAATTTAGAGCACTATTGTTTTTTTAATGATCAGAAATATATGATTCCAATATTATGTCACAATAAACATCTACATAATGTTGGGTATCCATCAGATTGTTGTTTTAGGAATTCTGCCAAATTATTTTACAATTTAAGATTTGAAACATATGAAAAAAGTAATCCAAATTTTCCAAAAGAATTAACTTGATGACTGTATGTAAAATTTCTTAGAATGCAAACTCACACTGTATGTATCTATTTGTTTATTTTTGGAAAAACAACAACTCAGATTAGAAAGTAAGGCAAAGTGAGATTTTATAAAATGTCATGCATAGCAGGGGAAGTGGATCCGGTATCCTTCATTTTATTGAGCTGCGGGCAAAAGATTTATTAATAGCTGTCATTTAAAAAGGATGACCCATGATCAAAATGTATTTAATAGTTGATAAACATGCGCAGTGTAGCAGAACTTGCATCTAAAATTAAGCTAAAAGCAATCAAAAATAAAGAAAAAGAAGACCTAAAAGTGAGATTTTAAATCAAATTCATCAAAAAACAAGTCAGTTAACAAACTGCTCTGTCTTTGGTCTGGTGAAGAATGTCCACCATGCTTTTGGGAGATTGTGGACTCAATTCCTCACTGCTGGACACAGCAAAAGGGTTGGATTGGAGGGTTATACGACCAAATGGTTCCCGAGTGTAGATCCCCTCAGGAGATCAAGTCAAATGTGGAAAAAAAAGCAATTTCACTCAGATGTGTGATAACTAATGAGACTTAATCTTTAACTAGGCACTATAAAAGAGTTAAGCCTCAGAAAAGAGATTGGTTATAGGATTGATTTAGCCTATATGATAAACATATTAAATAATCAAATAATTCAAAGTGGTAACGCATTTAATAATGTTTCAGTAAAATCAACAAAATGGAAAAGAACTTGGACTAAATATAAAACAAGGATTGTGAAGATAAACTATAATGTTCTCATAGGCACAGACATCAGGCAACAATGTCTGTGAGAATTAAAAACAGAAGTCAATCAGATTTATGATGAAGGACGAGTGAAGAATGAGTGAACATGTGGAAGCTCAGAAAGAAAAACAGCGCACACACACACACGCATGGGCACACACACTCAGACATATCAGGCAGCAGAAAGATAATGACGTGGAAATGATATGGTAATGATATGGTAATCTGGCAGCATTATTCTACTCACCAGAGACCAGCAGAGAGAGGAACCTGCCATAAACTACACACACACATCAACACACACGCACACAGGATGAGCTTAAATCCAGTCACTGGTTAAGGTGCGTAAGACTAAAAGAAAGTCTGTGATGTAAAATGTGTGATGTTGCAAAAGTGTTAAAGGTTAAACACGGTTTGTGAGATTAACTGCTGTTGTTGTTTTGTGTGGTCAATATTTATTTATAGAGCAAATGTAGTACAGCTCAAAAGAAATTCTTTACAAACTAAATTTTGGAAAATTAATAATTAGTGTTACCCTTTTAAGTCATACAAAAAGTTTAAAAATACTAAAAATATTTATTAAATAAATACGATTCAATGTTTGTAAGTGAATTTAAAATGTACATATTGTAAATGAAAAACTAGAACTTTAAACATTAGCCTTTTGAAATTCTAACTTAAGAGACATTTGAAACCCTAATGCTTCCTTCACGATAGACACTACTCCACCACCCTCTGACATGGCAAATCTACTGCAGCTCTTGGCTTGGAAACGTGCTTTTTAAGTCACTTTAGAAGGGAAAGTGTGTTCCAAATCCAGATCTAAAAGAAGAACATAAAAGCCTTTTAAATCAGATTAACACAAGTGTGTTTTGTACAGTGATCTGAAAAGCTTTATTTTCTGTTTCACAAACTTGTAAATAGAGAAAATGTCACAAAGGGTTGGTACAGTGCATGCATAAGGTAAGATGTAACCTGCTTGACTTTGCTCAGGGAAAATCTGTCAAAAACAATGAGTGAATTTCTGGTCAAGTCTCTGTTTAAAATTCAATTAACACTCATTCCTTTTTTTATTTTTTATTTTTTTTCACTGTTTAGTTGCAGACAAGAACAAAAATAACTTACCAACTTTTAACTACTAAAGTAATAAGTATATTTTTTTTGTTTTGGTTTTTTTGTTATGTGATGGAGTGACCCTCATTCAACGGAGCTGTATTATTTTATTTTATCTTGGCTGTTGATGCTGTTTTGTTTTTTATTCAGGACAACATGCAAACAATAAATGCGTTTGTGATTTTTCTGAGATCCTTTTTGTCTGTCTGATTCAATAATAGTCTTGTTACCAAACTGGTTGCTTTCTTATTTATTGCTTTTTTTCCTTCTTACTCAAGTCATTATTCAGATAACTAATTTCTTCATTTAATTTAATTAAACAAAACTGGGTTATTGTGTGTTTCTTTGGTGGGCAGTGGGGCTAGCTTGTGATAAAGGAGCTGGGGTGAGTCCCTATGTACAATAACTAGAATGTGTTGACTTTCCTTAAAGGAAGTTAATGCATTGACGTTAAAAGACAACTGAAGCACGACTCTGCTTTGATCTAAAAAACTGATAATATAAAAGAGAATTCTACATATGCTCTCAAAAGCAGTTTCTATCTTTAAATCATTATATAACTTGATAACCAAGTAAAACAAACATTTCTGGAAGCAGGAAGAATGTACCACAAGCATAAACTTGGCACAGAGCATTCCTTTTTAGTAATTTGGGAGCAAAACACTGGAATTCAAAAAGGGCTTGTTTATCTCTTGACGTAAATGCATTTAGGGAAAAAATGCATTTCAAAAAATATATTGTACATAGTTTGGGTGGAGGCGATGTGATAGGCTGCTGTCCAGGATGGGCCCTCATTTTGTCAGATGAACCCATCAGCTAGGATGGGGTCCAGCAACCCATTGACTCCAAAAGGGACTTTAATAAATGGATAATTTTTGTAGAAATGACATCTATGTTCCTATTCTTGCATGTGTTGTGCCAAAAAAAGTTTCCATTTATTGATAGTTTTTCATTTTACTTATTTCTTTTTTATTCATAACAATTCTTATTTTTCATGTTGTTGTTTCCTTGCTTCTCTTCTCTTCTCTTCTCTTCTCTTCTCTTCTCTTCTCTTCTCTTCTCTTCTCTTCTCTTCTCTTCTCTTCTCTTCTCTTCTCTTCTCTTCTCCTCTTCTATTCTCTTCTCTTCTCTCTTCTCTTCTCTTCTCTTCTCTTCTCTTCTCTTCTCTTCTCTTCTCTTCTCTTCTCGAGCTGCTCTTTTTTAAGTGACTGTGATTGACAGCTGGGCTATATCCATGCAATATCACCCAGTGCACGTTCCTATTCCCTCCTGGAACCTTCATCCGCTGGTCAAATTAACCTTCCGTTCCAATGGGAGGGGGCCCTGCGTGGGCCAATCAGCAGGTGATTAGGGCGGGGGTGGGAGGGGTGAGGGGTCACCGTGATGGGGCCATCGTAGGCCTGATTGGTTTCAATCAGCGGCCGGCCGCAAGGACAGCTGGGAGCTGAGCCACAGCAAGTGCTAATCAACGCATCCCACAGTGAAGCATGAACGCCCACCAAACACACACACACAAACACACACCGGGAGATTGATGTTTGTATGCACACACCGGCGACACTTCCCTCTCTGCATGTACACACTCACTCAGGAGGAGAAACAAACACACACAGCAAGACACGTGAAAAAAAAAAGAACAGCATAATAGACATACAGAAAATATCATAAAAACCAGAGCGAGTCGTCCTCAGAGAAACCACAGAATCCACCAGAAAACTGTCTGACGAATTGCATTGGTTTTGTTAATTAGACCACCAATAGATCTGCTTGCCGCCCGTGACATTGGTTAGGAACACATCAACACGTCTCATGTGATGTATCAGATGTGGAACAATCCACATTTGCTTTGCTATGCCGGATGATATGCAAATTACTGATGGGAAACCAGTAAGGTTAACCACAGTTGAGTCTCTGAAGAGACAAAACAAAAAACTGGCAAAATTCAAAAGAGATTCGCTGACGTGTTCATGTCTATCCACTTTTATTTAGGATTTATTTAAACATTAAACATTGAGTAACTGTTACATTCTTTATTAAATACTCAACTCATAGAATCCCATGAATTTTTGTTTATTCCCAACCAAAAAAATTGCTCCAAAAATTTCCAAAGAAGCAAAAAAGTGAGAGCAAACTTAAAAGAATACTTTTTTAAAAAAATACATAATAAATAACTATATATAACGCAACAACATTCATTGTGATGTTTTCTCCCATTTTTAAAGTGTACCCAAAACTAAAAAGAAACAGCAGATTCTATCAAGATCACACATTTAACAGTAAAGAGTAAAAAAAAAAAAAATGTATTTACTGCATCTAAAATGTATCTTACAGTATTTCGTTTTAGAATTTACATGGATCTTATTTACTTTACAGTATGGATAAAAGTACCATTACTATAACGATAATAATTATAATTAATATTAATGATTTCCCAATCTTATCCTCCTTGAAATTGCAGATTAAGGCAAGAAAAGGATTAGGTTGTAACACTAAAGGATACGGTTTAATGCTTTGATTTGAACATTTTTAAAGGTAATTTTTAATCACTTTCTGTTCTCTAGGAGTTTTACTTTTCTTGGCATTGGCTGCGGGTAAAATGGAGTCACAATTAGGTTTATGGGCGGCGTCATATCTGACCCTGAATCTGATGTTGGACTTGGCAGCGTCTCCATGGCAGGATTTGAAATTCCACTGGAGTCATCTGAGGCTTTGAAGTCCTTTACATAACTATTGTAGGTTTTTATGGAATCAGTCTGGATACTCCGACAGATAGACTTATTTATGTCTCTGTCCCAACCTGTTTCATCTTCCATGGTGTACCTTCGGATGAATTCATTGAAACTATCTTTAGTGTTTTTCTTCTTATTTAACAGAATGATGTAACACTTTGTGAAGAAATGACAGAACAGAATGCCGTATGCTGAGATTAGAATAACAACCATCTCAACTGCTGGAAGGTATTGGCCTGTGACATTAGCATAGACAGGGCCGAAGATAACCCAGGAGATGAAGTAAATGAGCATCGCAAAGGTGATGAACTTTGCCTCATTGTAATGTCCAGGCAACTTTCTTCCCTTGAAAGCAACACAAAAACAGATGATAGCTAAAAGGCCAATGTAAGCCAGCATGGCTCCAAATGCAGGAAACAGCCTCTCGTCACAAAATTTAAGACGCTCCCCGTCAGCTATATTGTTATTCCACATTTCTTTGGGAGGTTTTACTGTAAGCCACACAGTGCAGATCACCACCTGACCCAACATACATATTGGAATAATGAGGTAAGGCTTGTAGAGCTTCTCTAGGGTGTGCTGTGTGACAGGGTTAAATTCAAAGGCCATAATAATTTTGAACGACTTGACCAGGATGCAGGAGACACACAGTGTAAAACTCAGGCCAAAAATCACTTGCCGTGCCTGGCACTGCCAACTTGAGGGGTTTCCCCCGAAGAAAGGTATGGTACCAAATGTACAAAACAGAGACAGGAGGAGCAGCAAGGAGATGGGCCCCACAGATGAGCGCACTACGGGGGTGGTCCAGTGAGCAACAAAAATTATTCCTACAATAAAGGTGAGCAGAGCTCCAAGAGCACCAAAGGACAGTAGCACGATGTGATAAACATCATTCCACATCAGGAAGACCACTTTTTTGAGAGAGCACCTGTCACTACCCTCCGCCGAGTATTCAGTAACATTGTTACACTTATTACAGTCATCAGAATCTGCAACATAAAGGTACATAGAAAGTTAGCCCAATCAAGAGACAGTCACATCTGTGTTTTCATGCATTGTTTTTTATAGTAACGATTTTCATCACTCACCGGTTTTGTTGGAAAAGTGATTGGCAGGACAGGGGACACATTGATAGCAGCAAACAGGCTGGTTGTCTTCCCTTCTCCTCCAGGTGCCATGACGGCAGTGCTCTGAGCACCTGGATGTCACTCCTTTCTGTGAAAAAGCAAAATAACCACATTATGAAATAATTTGATATTTTATCTTCATACTTCGTTTTAGCGCCGCTGAGCAACTAGGTTTCAATCAATTATCACAGACTTGCAAAATTGGGCTGTGCTGAAACAACCAAAATACTTGAAACAAACATTATAATTGAAACATTGAAATATTTTGACTTCTAATATGTTTAAAGACAAGTCCAACAAAGAAAATCATTGACAATTTTTAAAAGCCAAAGTACATAAGACTCAAAACACTTCAAAAAAGTGACACATAAAAAATGACTTACCACATATTTTTGTAAATCTTTAACGTGTAAGTTAAAAACCAACTTGTTAGTTTTTATGTCATAGTAACCAATGATGTTCTTCAAGTCTATGGAGGATCCCTGATTCTTCCACACAATTACATCATATCCAGAGTTGAGGTCACCATATTTATCAAATGAGTACAATTTGCCATCCATGGAGAAATTTGCTGCCCTTAAGGCATCCTTAAACTGAAATGGAGAATAGTACAAACTGTTATAAACTTGTGATTTATAAGAACCATATGTTTTTAGAAGTTCCTACACATTTTTCCACAAATTCAGGTACATCATTAGCTCGGTGTATGAGCGGTTTGTATGAAAGATAAATATCGAAAGTCATGAGAAATAAAAAACAAAAAGTAGTAAAGTTAGCTGCCACTCAAAAAAAGGCTGAAATAGTTATTTCATGATACAATTGTGATTTTAAATTAGTAGGGTTATTCCAGGATTTGTTATAACCCAAAACTATGATCCACAGCAGCTGCCACTGAAGTTATGTGTGTGATTACCTCAGATGGTTTTAACCTGTCTGGCTTGCACTCTTTTTTGATGCAGACATCTTTGAGAGCCTGAGTGATTGCTTTGACGGCCAGCTGAATACTGAACAGACCATAAGGGTACGTCAAGTTAATCAATTGGCCTTTCTTGAAATCCTCAGTTTCACTAGAGTTGAAGAAATCAGTCAAGAAGTTGTTGTTCTTGTAGTTTTCAGGATCCAGATTTTTAAGGAACTTGGTATAGTTGGTCGAGTTTGAAGACTTCAACGTCACTCCGATGACTGTTCCTACATCGTCCAGCTTCCACCTTGTAGTGTTCAGTACATTGGTTGATTGGGACCAGTTATCACTGGCCACCCAAACTTTTCCTTTGCCTCCAGGTTTTTGGAGAACCTGATCAAAAATATACATCATGTGGTTTTGCTTTGCAAAGGAAATGATGACAGAGACTTTTTTGCTCTCTGCAATTTTGTCAGCAACTGCATTAATGGTGTGCATGATTCTTTGGGTCTTAAGTGACTCTGGCAGAACACAGACAAAGGCAAAGCAGATGCCAGCCTTGTCTGCATGGACTTGAAGGCGTTCAATTGCATAGCGGCCGTATTCACCGTCGGTTGTCAACACACCAACCCAATTCCAGTGGTAGTGCTTTAGAATCTGGATGATGACCTGCACTTGGTCATCATCTTCAGGCACAGTCCTCATGAAGCTTGGGAACTTGTTTTTATCACTTAGAATGCCAGAGGTTGCTCCGTAGCTTATCTGTGAAACATTTTAAAACAATTTTTACTCGTCATACAGAAGTTGTACAAAACTCTCAACAACAAACAGCAATTTTTGAAAAATCTATTTGCAGTTGAGATAAATGAGAATTTACGATCATGCCAATATGTTAAAAATTATTAATAGATTTCCAAACTTTTAACTTTCTATTCTTACTTTTCTATAAGAAAATATTCATAAATTTGTAAATCTCAGTCATACCTCTGGGATTTTGTCCAAGTTTAGTTGTCTTGTAACTGACACACTGATCTCTGAATAGTAACCTCCTATGACTGCCAGCACAGGAGGGAGTGTCGAGTCATTAATATTACCTACATGAAAAACAAATGCTTTAGAAAGTCCCGTATAATCACATTTGCAAGCCGATTGGACAAAAATTTTAGCACCGTATGAGCTGAGGATGATATTAAAAATTTTAGATCCAAAATTGAGTATAAATGCCATTAAAATGTCAACTTTAGTGATCAACTCAACCAGGATCATTTGTTTACATGGAAAAGTTTAAATAAACTAAACCAAAAAAAATGTAAATCTCTAAAGGAATACGAATTGGTAAAATAAACACTGGCATCTTTCAACAGCGTTATTCGCGTTATTCGCCCACCAATTATTTCTATATCTATCTATATATCTATCTATATATCACAGATCCACCCATTTTGTCAAGTGGGAGGCTTTTTTTACTAACATGACATAAATACAAGAATACTGCTTTTAAAAATCAGAAAGTTAAAGTTAACCATGAAAAAAAGTTGACCATTAAAACTGTCAATAGAAGAAATAATTTTACAGGAAGAAAACCTAAGAGGAAAACATATTTCAACCGCTGAAGGTATAACTAGTTTGGTGAAGGCCCTCCCACTATCATCTTGAAAGCTGAAGTCGTACTAGTTTTTTTGATGGTACTACATACTATTTATTTATGGTACGCACTATTTATTGGTAAAACACACTTGTTTTTGGTAATCACCAATAAGTGGGGCAGAAATATCTGTAAATCAAGCAAGATAACAACCCACATGAACGGAGGTTGCACATCACAAGCAGTAAACATACTGTTTCCAAATGTTGCTCCAAAATGGTTAACATTTTGATATGCATTGGTGTTTATTTTCTATGTCTTTGGATGTTTTTAGTTGTTAAAAACAACAAACAAACGTGTAAGAAAAAAATTATGCCCCAAAAAAATGGCATTATTTTAACAGCAATTTTCATTCTTGGGGGGAAAAAATTGCATAATTTTGTTTTAAAAAATGATTTCAGCTTCCCCAGAGAGAACTGGTGATACAGTATGTACTGGGTCTGTTCAATAATTTCAACAAATTAACAAACACTCTTTATGAATCTTCTTAAGAGTACAACCTGTGAATAATAACTTGAACAAATCTTGACAGATTTAAAACAACTTCCGAGTTAAAAATGCTTCTCTCTGTGGTCTCTGCCTTTGTGAATACTTACGGGTTTTTCTCATGAAGACTTGAACATTTTCTAGTGCTGCAGCAACTTCACCACAGGAGTCAACTATGTGATACCCCAGAGTGATGTTCCCCAGTTCACGTTTCCTGTTTACCTCCTCAATCGCATACACCATTATCATAGACTGAGACAGCCGCCCAATGCTTAACCTGTAAAAGCCAGTTACTCAAGGTAAGGGCAATTTTATTTATTTTGAAGTAGACTGTTTGATAAAGTATTCAAGTTGACAGAACAAAAGGTTACCTGTTACAAGTCCATGCCGTGTTACTGTCATGGTGACTTTCGAGCACACTTTCATGTATTGGAAATATTCCTCCAATAATGATATCACCCGGCGCTTTGGCTTCCATTGCCCAATAGGTGCTGAAAAAATACTGAAGCAGAAATGCAGCAAAAAAGCTGAAACGTAGAAAGGCTTTCATCTTTTTTCATGACCAGCGCTAATCTATGTCCCAGCTGTGTTCAGGTCCGCAGTTTGTTTGTGAAAGACGGAGTCATCATCTCTCCACTTCTTAAAAAGCTGACATTTGCACTGTCGTGACATGTCAGTACTGTGGCGCACACGGAATGCAAAGAATGAGTTTTCTTCCTGGTTTAGGGCTATTCCTGTCCAACTCTTCTCAGACGTCTCGTACAGATCAAAGCTTCAGTTGTAGCTTGAAAACTTACTGGAAACGGAAATCTGGTTCAGACTTGTTTTGCTTCTTGAAGATTACTAAATACATAAACATAATGGTTTTCCCCAAAAGATTCCAGGGAAGATAAGAAAGTATCAGTGAATACTCTTCCGTCAGATACAGGCTGTACTTAAAGTAGGTAATTCCTTTTGTTTGTTCAATATTTCTGCTGTTTGCTATAATAAATGTTTCTGCAGCCGCAGCACACAGAAAACTTCAAATATTTATTTTTAAAGTGAAAATTTAACAAATAGGAATCTAAAGAATCTAATTATTGAAGTGTATATTTCAATCATTTTTAATGCTTTTCACTTATTTATTTATTCTTTAATTCCAGTGCTTCTTCAAGGGAATCCCTCTTCTGGGGTCCTACTGGCTCTGCCTGCAGTTGGGTTGTTGCTGCGGTGCCCATGGGCGGCTGGGGTACCACTGGGCAGAATGGGTTGTGCGCTGCCTTGCGCTTGGCGGGCGCTGCTGCGATGACCCTCGTGGTCAGAGCTGGGCCTTGGAATAAATGGATCTCCGTAATACCGTCACTGCACAGCAGTACCGAGCCAGACTGTTTCCTTTGAGTTACAGTTCTTAGTCTCAGTTCCGTTTTGGTGTTATCTGTTGTCTTTTGTGTGTATTTGTTTTAACCTCTGCGTTTTTAATGGGTATTTTATTTGTATTTATGTAAAGCGCTTTGTGCTTCAGTGGAATGAAAGGCACTTTACAAATGAATACAGTTTGAGTTCAGGAAAAAGGGAAATATCAGAACATGAAAGAACTTGAATATAGAGGGTCTTTAATTTGGTCATTTTTGTTTAATTTTGTTTTTCCATTCTCCCCGAGCCAAACTAACCAACAATAACTTCTGGTGTAGAAATGTTTCATTCTTACTGGTCTTGTCTTTGGCTTTACAAACATTGGTTTACGTCTTTACATCAAATGGGGAGACAAAATGCTGTGGAGGAAATAAACCCAAAGAAGTTCCTGACTATCATCCACATTTAAACAGGTCTGCGAAATCTGTAAAGTTTTTATTCAAATAACCCCTTAAAGCAATCTGTTGAAGCTCTCAAGCGTCAAGTCCCAAATTTGGTCAAACTCAACATTTTTTTTATAAGTTAATATTATATTATAAATCTCCCATATTTAGTCTAAGTTATGAAAAACAATTGTCCTACACCCAACAGAGGAATGTTGAAACCTGTCTTGAGGATTCGATAAGACAGAGAAACCGGCGTGCGAACAATGTTTTCAGGGCTACACGGAAGAATGACACACAAAAAAGAGACCTGCACACTTCAGTGAAGTACAGTAAAGAGGAAAAAAATACCACAAAAAATGTGGTTTACTCAATACACACAAAAAGATATTGGTAAAAACATTCCAAAACGTTCTTTTTTTCCAGTAACTTGGTTGAAAATGTCTGCAGAATGTTCTTGCAAAACCTTTGAGATTTTTTTTTTTTTTATATTTTTAATTACTTGTTTTAGAGCCTTTTATGTAATCTAATCCTTTCCTCTACATCTTCCTTGCTCACACCAACCACCGTTGTGGACAAAATCCCGGAGGTATGACTGAGATTTACAAACCTCCTCCTTGGTCTTCTTCTAGACCTCTTTTCTGGTAGCTCCAACCTCTTTGTCATCTGCTTTCTCTTAACCAGCAAAAACATGGCTGCTCTCACCCTAAGCTTTCTACATTTCCTTTCATTGTTACTGACACTTTTTTGTCACACATCCCACCTGAAAACTTCCTCCACCTGTTTCAACCTGCTTGTACACTTGTCCTCACCTCTTTCCCCAAACTCTCTGCTGCCAATGACGGTTGACTCTTTAAGCCACCTACATTGATAAATTATTTCTGTTTGCAAGTAAAGTTCAATTGTAAAAGACAAAAAAAATAAATTAGTAGCCTATATGGCCTTGCAAGATTACCCGCCTTTATCCAACAGTGGCTGGGTTGGCTCCAGCAACCCAATGACCCCAAAGGGGATTCAGTGGGTTAAGAAGATAGACGAATGGATGGATGGATGTCAATAATAAACTGAAGAGCTTAAAAAACAAACTTAGCTATGCTTATGCAAGAGGAAAAATATTACTCAAGAAGGTAGCATGTTATATAACTGAAAGAACAAAACATGCAGGAAGAAAACAGCTGCATGGGAACAAGGAACAACATACCAAGGAGGATCTGAGGTTTAAGAAAAAGAAAAGAATCCAAGACACGTGTAGAACAAGGAAAAAACAATTTAAAAATACGCTTACAACACGAGTCACCTTCCTTAGAAGGTGTTTAAAATAGAATACAAAATACCTATTAATTTCCTGATTGTGCACATTGTGAGCAAAAAGTACATTTGATTAAATACCTTTATCCTAAGTCATTTATGTGCAAGAAACTCCTGTCTGCACAAGAGAGGTGACTTTGTAACAAATAAAACATGAATCTCTTCTTTTAAATATCTTATTTTTGACCCAAAAAAAACAGTTAAGCAACCTTTTTTTAAAGTTTCAATTTGATTTAAGCATAGAAGAAAAAGAAACAAAAAAAAAAAAAAAACAACACAAAAACTGCAAATCAGTGCTAATAACAATTAATTCAGACAAGGTGACTAGTCTTTCCTCTGTACTTTTTCCTAATGCAACAGTTTCCAAATAAGAAATGTGTTTTAAATGTTACAATAAATAATACATGTAAAAATAATAAAATGTATATATGAATCAGCTTTTTCCTCTATAACAAAAGGCATCATACATTGCAACAATTTCAAACAAATTATAAAGGTTTCAAAAAATCCTGCCTTTTTAAATACTGCTTTCTTTTTTTAATATGATATCATACAATATTACACAAACCCAAAGAGGTAATGGTGGTTTCTATGGCATTGTCAATTATAAATACATTATCAGCACAACTTTAATTATTTGTCTGATAAAAAATAATTTAACGTGGATTTTTTAAAACACATTTTTTAAAGCTTTTTAAAGTAACATGAAACTAATAGCAAATGGCTATAAGAATGTTTACATAGAAATTCAGTATTTCCTGAAAAAATATTAAATTATGTCGACATTTTCATAGGAAAAAAAAAAACATTTCTACACATAACTGTCAAACACATCAGTTATATTTGTCATTTTCATCAAGTTAAAATTTTACATTTTGACTTTAAGCCTGATGTAGTGAAAACTATTAGAGGCCGTACGAGACATGTTCCATAAATTTATGCACAAGATTCTGAGTTTGGTAGATTGTGTTTGTTTGTTTGTTAGAGTTTGATAATAATTTACTTGAATACAACTGTAAAAGTGTCTGTGTAAAAGCATAGAAGAGTTTGAGCAACAAACATGTATTATGACTTGTTTGGTCTCTTCAAGAAGACAGCAAGAATAGGCTTGGGTGAGGTTGATGTTGCTTGAAAAAGGATTTGGAGATACATGTATGCTCCATGGCTCCACCGTGTGGAATTATAAAGCTTCTACAAATTACAAAAAATCCCAGAAGAGAACAAATAGACAAAAGTTGTAATTCTTTTGAAAAAAAAAGAAAAACACAAATGTTAAGAGTAAGTTACTCAACAGCAGCTAGTGTAAAAACTAAGAGCTAAATTCAAGTTAAAAACAAGTTTGTGGGTCACATTCTTGTTACATTTCATTTTGTGCCCTAGGCTGTCTTTTTTGCCTGTCTGTGTATATGCATGTATGTTGGTCATAAAAAGACAGCTGTGGTTCAGATAAAAAATACAAACACACAAATGCAGATGAGTAATTGTAATATGTAATTGCCCCCTCCAAAAAAATAGATACAATCAAATACATTTAAAAGGCTGTCATTGTATTGTTAGGTGGACCACTACTTTTTAGGTAAAATACCCAAATATTTAATGAATTCCAGATTTAGCAAATTATTATTCTTACTCATTTTTCTCAAACATTACTGAACAAAAGAGGTGTAATGTTCACCTGAGATTCATTTTTTCTACATTTTGGTGATATGTGTTTGTACTGGGCTTGTTCTAAAATCAAAAACAGCACAGAAAAACACAGGAGACAAAATCGCCTTTGCAGGCCTAAAGATTTAGATTTTCCTTTTTTTCCCAGGTTCACACAATGAAGGCTCACGTCAAACAAAGTGGTTGAAATAAAAAGCTGTAATGGAAAGTACAGCCATAGCACCCTCTGGGGATTTCTTTTGTCATTTACAAGCCACAACCTGAAATCACGCAAGACAGCTTGTTTTAATCTTTTCAAATCACACTTGTGCCTTAATAGTAATCTAACAAATTGATTTCAAACTGAATCCACTTTGTTCTGATTTGATTATGGATGAAGTTTCAATGTGTTTCTTTGCAACTGATTCACTAAAAAAAGCAAAAGATAATCCGTACAAGTGAAGGTGTACCACGTGGAGCAATGTGAGTACTTTGCTTTCATCAAAACTCCAACTGCCAGTGCAAATTCAAAATCTTGTTTTTACATCTCTAAAGCAAAACATATGAGGAACTTTGACCCTTTAGTTCTTTTTTAATAAAACACTGACATTTGTCATATATTTGTTTTAATTCATTTTGCTTATGAACTCAGTTCTCCAAGCAGTGATAACATCAGTCTGGTGGAATATGCTGAGTTGATGAAGGAGGCTGTTTGATTAACAATGATTTGAAACATTATTGCTGTGCATGTTGTTGCACTCTTGATCAAATAAAGGATTTCAAGCATGCATAAGATTACTCATCATCTGCAAAATGCAAACATCCATCAAGTTTCTTATCACTCTGTGTCCCTTTTAAGGTCATGGGGCTGCCGGAGTCTGTCCTGGCAGCTGTTGGGCGAAGGTAGGGTCTGTCGCGGGAGAAAATGCCAACACAAATTAAGTTAAACTGAGGGATGACAGGGAGTTAAATCTTAACATTCTTTTTTTTAATCAATTCCTTATCATCCACATACCTTGTATGACATCCACAATGATCAGAAACAGAGAAGGCATGGATAAATGAACAGTAATTGTCCAAAAACTAAACCCTGTGGGACACCACATATGATGATTCACCAAGATTTATGACCTCCAATGGCAACATCTGCCAGGGCTCACTTAAAATAAATTGAAATATTTGAAATGCAACACTCTTGAATTTTACAGTATTGAACTGCAACGTGGCATTTCAGCTCCTTGCATAATCCAAACTCTTTCTTTTCATAAGGTCCTTTTACAACCGTCATTCCTAAAACCATACTAACTTGAAAACTTCTGGAGCCCTTCACGAGTTATCAGTCTGTGATTAGGGCGTTGGTGCGGGAGAGGGGTGCACGAGGATATCGTTTAGTTTTTAATTAGAAGCCAGCTGCAAGGACAGCTGAGAGCTGAGCTGCAGTGTGCATTAATCAACGCGCCCTGCAGTGAGGCATGGAGCCAGATATGTACACACACACTCGCTTGAGGAAACGGATGTTTGTGAACACACATATGATACTTCCTGCTCTGCGTGTTCACACTGAGAAGAAGCACACACAGCATGACATGGGAGAGCAGAAATGAACAGCATAACAGTTAGACTGGAAAATTTCCAGAAGTCTATTGGAAATATGGAGTCGGAATCATTCTGCCATCATTAGCATAACAGAAAACTGTCAGGTGATTTTTTTAAAATACTCTGTTGAGGCCCTTTGGTTTGGAACGCTCTGTCCTGCAAAGAACAGATCCCATGTGACCTTTATATAGTGGAACAATTGATATTTGCTTTGCTGCCTGCTGATATGCAAAAAGATGTGACAAGTACTACTAAAATAAACTGTGTATCTGTTACTTAAGCCCAGCTATCACTCTTTACTCAAACATTTAATGATTGCTCAGAGGAATTCCAAAATGTTTTATTAAAATGTGTTTTTGTTGACTTTGGAAAACTTCATTTTTAGATATATTTTGACACTAGGCAGCGTCTGGTCCTTTAAAATGAGGTGCAGGACAATGCAAAGAGTGGATTCCTGAAGTATCATTAACTATTTGTTGACACTACAGTAAATCAATTAACTTCCATTTGTGGCCTTTCAGCCCATTGATCTTTTACTCAATAGTCATCGTCAGGTACACTCCACATTAAACGATGGTAAAAGATTTGATTCTTGAGTACAAGAAGTTGCTCCATGCAAGTTGTCCCATCTGCAAAAGTATTAGGACACATGTTCATTTGTGACATTATTTCTTCTTCTTGAAAAAAGCACAACTTAAAAAAAATACACAATTTAGCTAATGAGTGCAATATTTTGTTTCAACTAAATTGGTTAGCACTCTTGCCTCACAGCAAGAATGTCTTGGAAAATGGCATATACTTGTATAGTGCTTTTCTACCGTCCTTGAAGGCCCAAGCACAATGCAGGGTTGAATGTCTTGCCCAAGGACATTTCAACATGGTGGGAATTGAACTTGGAATCTTTCCATCAGAGGTCAACCGCCCTACCGCAGCTCCACAGCTGCCCCTGGTTCAAAACTTGAATGGGACCTTTCTGTGTGGAGTTAGTATTTTTCCTTGTGCATGCATGAGTGTTCTCTGGGCATGCAGGCTTCGTCCCAGTCCAAAAGCATGCTTCATTGGTTATTTGTAGTGGTGGGTTAGACTCAAGCAACCCTAACCATGGGCAATCAGGTTAAAAAACCTAGACAAATTCATATTTTCAAATGTGCACGTGTTCCTGTTTTCATTTGTTTCACCTATATGGTAATATGTTTACTTTTGAAATACTGCTGTTTTTAATAGAAACACCCCCACCCCCACCCACCCACCCACACACACCCAAAAAAAAAGGCAATCAATTTAATTCTGAAAGGGCTTTCCACGCATCCATGGAAGAATGTCAACATATCAGACGGCACGATCAAAGGTATGCTGTGAACAATTTGCTGACCGTCTGTAAAAAAACACTAAAACGTTCATGTGACGTTTACTGTCCTGCTCTGAGTCTAATGTCAGTCCCTCCCCAGGCAAAGCCTCCTGTGTTTACGCCCATTGGAGAAACGCAGAAGAAAGTTTGGGGCAGACAGATGTCGTCAGCTGCAGCGTCTGCGCATACACGGAACAGCATAACAAATGAGAAAATAGCGATTCTGCTGCTTTGACAGAACTGAAAGAAAAGATCGTTCTCCAAACAGGACCGTCTGGATACTTCAAGAGCAATCTGGAATTCGGATCTAGAACGTTTTGAGAAAAGGAAACTACATTTTCGAAAAGCGGATGTCCTAAAAAGGTGTGACTTAAGGCTTTGTTAAGGTAAGGTTCTTTACTCTTAAAGTATTTGCTGTACAGCTTGTGTAGGCTTCCGATCCGGTTTTAGGCAGTAACTCCAAGGCCCGTGTTTGTTCGTTCCGCTTTGGTGTTTTCAAAGTTTGCCGCATCACTGTCAGAACTGTCAACAGCTGTTTAAGACCAAGTCCGCTGTTTGGCGTCAGAAAACTAAAAGAAAAGAAAAAACATGTATCCTGCTGTGTTCATGCGACTCAGTAATGTGGTTAAGAACGGTGACTGTGAAGGTATGCCGAACTTTATAACTGTAGTCCGCTTCCGCGTGACCTGGAGCGTGCTCGGACTATTTCAGGAGAGCACGCTGCGTTGACTTGTTGTGACTAATGAAGAACGACTGCGCAGCCGCAGACGGTCTTTGTCTGAAAAATAAATAAAATAGAAACAAAAAAATAAATAAGGGTGGTCCAAGTTAAACTTACCACAATAATAAATGAATAAAATATAAAGTAAACTAGAAAAATACCATTAATATTTTAAAATCTGATTAAGCAGAACAAATGTTCCCCAAAACTATAACCGAGTAGCACTCACTTTTTATTTGTATTTTGAATAAAAGAATATTATATCGCATGCACTTTTAAAAAATGAATTATTTTTATTTGGGAATGGAAAATGTGCTCTATCAAGCTTGAGGCCTAATTATTATTATTATTTTTCTTATTTGTTCTCCAAATTATAATGACAATATCTTATCAAGGGAAGGTCCCTGCTTGGCTACTGCCACACTGTAAATTGGGAACTGCTAGTTTCAATGCAAGAATAAAACATTGAGCAATGGACTGTTTAAGAAGAGAAGGAAAAAGCAGAAGTTGAATAATTTCAGTCATAAGGGAGTGAAAGTATCATAACCAAGGGTTTCATCTTTTTTTAATGTATTTATTACATTTTATTGTTATTTTTTGTTTGATTACTGCAGGCAAAAGGGTTGTAATGGTACACAGTGACACATGAAGTACATTGGCAAATGTGTATATTTTAAAAACACACACTAAACAAAACATTTGTATTTTGTTTTGTATTAGGCTGCATATCTAATATCATTTAACTTTTGTGAAAAGTTTAATGAACAGTTTAGTTTCAAACACCTTTACTTTCAAATTCGAAAACGTGTTTAATTTCTCAATGTTGGCATTAGGAACAGCATCCTTAAATTACAAACAGGTTTGTGATCTAATATTTTCTTTAGAGTCGTGTAGCTGGTTGTTGTAGGTAAAAAAAAACTAAGATTGTTTACTCTGACAAGTAGTTTTCTATCTATTTTTAATGCTTTATTAACAGGAAACTTGAAAAACTATATATTTTTCTGAACTCACCACTACAATGTCAGCTTAAAATTAATCTTGATATTGTTTTCATCTTTTGTCAGCAGAAAAACTGTTGGAGGTCAGTAATGGCTCTCCGCTGGCAGGACCCAAGGGATCTGCTGGATCTAAATTTTGCCAATTCCTCTGGTTTCCGTGACAGCTGCTTTAGCTCCAACCAGAGCACTGTCCTCACTGGACTCAACTTTGGAGGAATTCCACTCGTCCTGCTGCTTGACTTCTGTGTTTTTATTGTACGTTTCTATCTCACTGCCTCTCAGAAAACTGAGTTCAAGTGACGGAATTAAAAATGTTTTAAAATTCCGTCCTTTTTAAAATAAAATGTTTTTTTGTGTGTTTTTTTTTAAGGAATTTGTTTAAACTACTCTTAAAGAAGTCACAAAAATCTATATATATTTTGTCACCTACAGGTGTTGCTAGTTCTCTTTTCCATAATTCGGGAGAAATTCTGGGACTATGGTCGTTTAGCATTGGTTTCAGACAATGATGGGTGAGCTCATAGTTCAAAATCTCAATCAGTAGAAAAAAGAGGATTTTATTTCTTTATTTTTCATTAATGAAACTGTCTGTATCAGTTTTAATGAATCAACACATCGTCGCTATGGGCGAATGTCATCTGCAGCTTCCAACACCGAAGACTTTGGATATGAGTCGGTGTGTATAAAAAGAACTAAACTCTTAAGATCTGAATTTATTTTTGTCTGCTTTTTAAACCTCTTGTATGATTTCTCTGTCTTTTAAAGGGTTTCTGCTCCTGGCTACCTTATATCGTCAGAATGGAGTGAGTGTCTAAAGTGTCAGGACACCTTTAATTTTCCCCCTCCTGTATCTCTGCTGCCGTGTCATGCGTGGCAAAATTGAGGTTTGATTTTCACAACTTTAACAAAAGCTTTTGTGTTTCAGCGAAGAAAAGATCAAGGAGAAATGTGGCATAGATGCCGTTCACTACCTGTCCTTCCAGCGTCATCTGATCATCCTGCTCGTGGTTATTACTGTCACCTCCCTTGCAATAATAATGCCCGTTAACATGTCTGGAGACCTGCTGAGTGAGTTTGACAATAAACACACCCTGTTTAAAAGCACAGCCAGCGTTACACAATTCATCTTCATTTCACAAAGTAAACACAATTAAAATGATGTGGAAATTTTACATTTCTGTATATGTGAATGGTGTCACTACTTACTTTTGTCATTATATAGATCCCTTTTGGCTTGATCACTAACTTTTAAATAAAACATCCAAGTTGTTGAGACTTTAAACTGACTCCTATGTAGCAGAATTTCTTCTTTAGGTTCTTTGTTGGGTTTTAGGATATGAATTAGACTTTATAAAACTAGTGCAAGTCCTTTTACTGACAGGCTACTGGTGTTTAAAGTTTCTAGTCAAGTTATCAAAGTTATCAGTTTAGTTGATCACATGTAAGTCAAGCCATCACCACGGGAGACTGCATTCTTTTACCATTAGCGGCTGTCACATGTTGTCTGCAGATTTACTTAGTTATGTGTGGGTTAGAATACCATGTAGATGCTTTAGAAATGTAAAAAATCTCTCTCTTTGTCAGCAAATGACCCCCAGAATTTTGGAAGGACGACTATTGGAAATCTTAAAACTGGGTAACTATAATCCAAAATGAGTGTTAATGTTTGACCCATAACAAAGCTACAAGTGCGCTGCTTGTTCTACAGAAACAACTTACTATGGCTGCACACAGTGTTTGCAGTCATCTACCTGTCCCTGACGGTTGTAATGCTGAGAATCCACACATCTCAAATGAAAGGCCTTCCGAAGGAAACAGTGCGTCTCCTGTTCATGTTCTGCTTGAACCAAGACTGCTAGTTGAAATTATGTAGTTCACTTAAACTGTGAGTTTATTTTGCAGGCCAGGAACACCTTGTTTGTGAGTTCAGTTCCGAAAACGGCAACTGAGGAGGATGTAAAAGCTCACTTTGTGTGAGTAAACTGGACTCTCTGGAGAAGTTTTTATTTGTCCAGTGCATACATAGCTGTGACCAGTCATTCACTGGCTGTTTGTTACAGAGAAGCGTATCCCACCTGTCAAGTATGTGCTGTAACTTTGGGCTACGACGTGGCCCGACTCATGCACCTTGATAAGGAAAGGTAATTTGTGAGAAACACTTTTGTACTTATAAAATTTTCCAGATTACTTGTATTTCTTGCAAGACAACTAAATACAATTTAAATATGTTTTTATAAGTCCAAATGTTTCTGATTTGATTAAATTGTCTTCTGCTAAAATAGTGTTACCCCTCTATAAAGAAGAGTTTATTTTTATCCTTTTAAGGCAAAAATACATTGTCATGTTTGTATTTGGATCTTTTTTTTTAACTCAGAATGCGAGCTGGAAAAAACCTGCGGTTCTACGAACGCGTCTTGGATAAAACAGGGCGGCGGGAGCTGATCAACCCGCGTTTATGTGGCCACATCTGTTGCTGTTCTGGGTGCGTGAAGGTGAGAAGGAGGGAGCCGATCCGACAGTTCTGTCGCGATAAACGTAATAAGTAATAAGGATTTGTTCTGTGCTTGATTTCCCTCAGGTTGATGCTATAGAGTATTACTGTGGCAAGGAAATGTTCCTGCTGGAAGAAGTGAGACAAGAGGCAGAAATTGTACCGCAGCACCCCTTAGGGATCGCTTTTGTCACCTTGCAAAATGAAGCTATGGCTAAGTAGTGCGTCCGTTTTTTTTGTTTTTTTTTTTTTTATAAAAGGTTTTGCTTACAATGTTCAATCTTTATCACAAATTTTTTTCATGACCGCATCGAAAATCCACCGAGCCACACGGACACAGAAATTCTTAATCTATCCATGGCCAAAGTCTCCATTATGTTTCCTTGACTTTAACTGAATCACATGGGGTTTGTTGACTTCAATTATAATGCCGTCATGTGATCCTTTTTATGAGGAAAAGATGCGCCGCTGTTTGTGTCAAAAGTCGGTTAACGGGTAACCCTAACAGCAGCTGTTTACTCACCACAGCATTCTGAAGGACTTCAACGCCATCGAGTGCCAGGGGTCAACATGCTGCGGGAGGGAGGCTCAGCCCTCGTCCATAAGCAGAGCTTTGAAAGTAAACAAGTGGCGTGTCAGCTTTGCACCACATCCCAAAAGTGTGTACTGGTAAGAAACAGCAATGCACCACAGACATCACATGTCCTTTTTTTTTTTTAAACACATGGAGTTAGCCAGTAATTTAATATTGTCCGGAAGTCTTTTTATAGCAAAGCCCCATGGCCTGTAAATGACATATTTTCTCTAAATTCAATTTTAACAATGGCTTTTCATCGTTTCTAAAACATTTAGCTATCCTAAAATGAAAAATATACAATTATTCTTAAGAAAATGTCAAAATTACCTTGTGCCAGTTTAGATATTTACTTTTGAAATCAATAAAATTCTAACAAAAACTTTTTTATGTGTTATGTTCTATTTTTGGGTTGTTTCTAATTTTCTCTATTTCAAAGGGAAAACTTGTCAGTGCGAGGTTTTGCCTGGGCTGTGCGGTGTGTTTTAATAAATGCCCTACTTTTCCTCCTGCTTACCTTCCTGACCACTCCCACCATCATTATTAACACCATCGACAAGTTCAACGTGACCAAACCCATCTACTATCTTAATGTGAGTCACAGACATTTGTTTTAACAAAATCCTCCTCAGAGCTTTAAATCTTGATTTGTATCCTCTTTACAGAGTCCTATCATTACTCAGTTCTTCCCAACTCTCCTTCTGTGGTCTTTCTCTGCATTGCTGCCTACAATAGTGTACTATTCTACACTGGGAGAGGCTCACTGGAGCAGGTATCCAAACACACACACAGCTGTCTGAAGGCACCAAAGGGTTTCCGTCACAAGATCTAAATGTCCTTTTATTCCTCTGCTGGTCTCAGGTCCAGCGAACAGCTGAGTATGATGCGGAAACTGTACTTCTTCCTCCTCTTCATGGTCCTGATTCTTCCCTCACTGGGTCTCACCAGGTGATTTACACTGATTTAAAGAAAAAAATGCACAACTAATTTAAACAGTGCAATTATAGTAAGTCAGAATATATTAGAATAAAGAATAAAACTAAAGCTGCACGATGAGTGTGTTTTTGCTCTGTTAGATTGAATCTTAAACACTAATGCATAAGATGAGAATTTTTTTTGGGATCTTTGTTTTCTTTTTCTTTAAGGGACAGATGAACTTTCACTTTTTATTTAAAATGAAGTTATTGGTAACTTCAGTCTGTGTTGTTTATGTGTGTTTTCTCAGTCTTGCTGTGTTTTTCCAATGGCTGTTTGATAAAGAGTTTCTCAATCTCGGGAAACTCAGATTTGAGTAAGTACTTGATTTTCTTTTTCAATACTTCATACTGATTTTGATTTATCTGTTGATGTCGGGCCACATTTTTTTCTGGTTTGAAGAAGCACATTTCCCTAAAAGTCATAAGTCGTGTTTTTATTCTGAGCTTTTGTTATAACATTTAAAACATCTTTCCTGCTCCTTTCTTTGATTCATATTCAGGTGTGTGTTTTTACCTGATCAAGGAGCCTTTTTTGTGAACTACGTGATTGCAGCCGGCCTGATTGGCTCTGGGATGGATTTGTTGCGGTTGCCTGGGTTACTGCTTTATCTCATCCGTATGATGCTTGCCCGCTCTGCTGCTGAGAGAAAATATGTGAAACAGGTTTGTGTGTACGCGTTGCACTTGATCCTGCTCAGTGAGAAATGACACCTTTCCGAATCTTAGCTGGACAAAAACAGCCCCCACCCTCAGACAGCAAAGTTTTCTTTTGGAGAAGCAAAGAAAACCGTTGAGATTATTGGGTCATGATTCAAACTTAGTTATATTCTGTTTGCAGAACCAGGCCTATGAGTTTGAATATGGAGCCATGTATGGATGGACTCTCTGTGTGTTCACTGTCATCATGGCCTATAGCATCATATGTCCTATAATTGTCCCCTTTGGTGAGTTGATTTAACCACATTCCATCATAGACAGCCAATCCTCAGTCCCGCTCATGATTGTGTTCGGGGTTTCTCTGTGCTTGACTCCATCAGGTCTCCTTTACATGTTGCTGAAGCACCTGGTGGACAGACACAACCTGTATTTTGCATACCTGCCCACACGCCTCGACCATCAAGTCCACATGGGAGCCGTGGATCAAGCTCTGGCTGCACCAATCATCTGCCTGATATGGCTTTACTTTTTTTCTGTCCTCAGAGCAGGTTTGAAATAACATTTTTTGCTCCTAATGATTCTGTGTATAAGTAAATAAATGAATAAAAAAAGATTTAGTTAACATTCCCTTCCTAATATATATATATACATATATACAATTTTATTCCTTTTTATGAATGAACTACATAACCACACAATATGCATTCAATAAAGCTCACTAAAACTCCACATCCATCCATTTTCAGAACCTGCCAAAGGCCTTTCAGGGTCACGAGTACTTAAGAGACATTTACCACTAATTACAAAACAACCCATGATTGGAAAGGGGGAGACAGGAAAAAAAACGTTTTCTTTTTCATTAGAGGTTGGCTCATCCTAAGTGGATTTACAGTTTTTTAGCTTAAAGCAACAGATCTCACCGCTACAATGTTCCAGCTGCTTCCACACCACATTTTAAAGTGTAAAAGGGTGACACAGTAAGGAGGTGGTAATGGCTTTCATTTTTGTTTTTATATATGTTTTTTTTTTATTTAAGGATTTTTCCAGTTATTAAAAAACAAATGATTACATTCAAGTACAAAAATAATTGACCTATATAGATTTAAAAATCCATAAAATCAAATACTTGGTTCTCATAAAAGATACACATGTTTTATCAAGAAAAATAAGCTGTTATATTATATCTGTAACAATTTACATGAAATGTTTTCTTTGACATTTTCCTCCCTAGAACTATAGACCAGTTTACTAAGGGACCAAACAGTCTTAAAGACCCCCCCAAAAAAAATCAGATTGAACAAAAAGATTCAATTAAATCTACCTATTATATTTTACTTTTTCGGTTGGTTTTTAATCAAAATGATTAACATTACAATATTTTTAAACAGCATTGAAAAGCATTTCATTAGATGAACAGATTTCTGCACAAAACTTTTATGACAGTGGAAGAGAAACATGTTTGCACATTCTAAAGAGATTTTTTTGGGTTGTTTTACCGTACTTCAAACTGCTGGACTCTTCTGGTAATCAGCAGTGAGCGAAATGTATTTATTTATTTATGTTAGCAGTTAAATGTTTTAAACTGTCTTTCCATGAACTCTGGCATAATATTTTGTTGATAAGAGATGTCTTTCTTGCGACTTTTCTAAATCAAGGATTATTATCCATCAACAAGTTGGTCTTTATCTTGTTACGAAGGTTTAGGACTTTTAGTCAGCTCTCGCATGCTACAAACATTTTTATCTGTAGTTTTCTGCCACATTTTGGGGATGGAGATAAATCACTGAAATTATACATATTTAAAGATCAAAATCAACCTTATCTACTATCGACTTAAATGTTTGGTCATTTGAAGTAAAGTTGTGCAAAAAAAAAATTTTTTTGAACAGTTTATGATTATTTCTTTATATATGCATAATCCACCTCTGTTTTTTGATGTCTTTGCACATGTGCATTTTTCAGGTTTCAGAACCCCAACCTCTTTGTTCACTTTGGTGGTTCTATGTGTCACGGTTTTCATCTGCGTTGGTTTCACCTGTTTCGGACATTTTAAGCACCTCAGCCCACATAACTACACAGTGAGTGTTTGTTTGGTGCAAATCTGATGTTGCACTTCCAGGATCCTTCACAGTGGGCCTTTTTTAAATGTGTTTGTTCTTCAGGTCAAAGCAGAGGATGAGGATACAGTGGAGGGAGTGGAAGAAAACACTCGGGTAATCTACTCATATGTTCTAACACAAATCCCACCACTTCAGAAAAGCTCAAGCATGTTGTAAACAGGCGTCAGGCCTGAATTTCCGTCAACCTCAATGTGTGTTTAAAGGCTCTATTGATCATCCGTCTCATGTCAGTTATTAACAAAGAAATGACTAGCATTGTGATGGATTGCCTCTACTTTGATGGGATTACAAAACCGTGCAGGAATAGAAAAGTAAACTAAAATCCAGATGGATCACATGCAGTTAATTTGCAGTTTACATATTTTAAAGAGTTTGTTTTTCATCCTTCATATTTTACCAAAATGGATCAACAAAAACATCTTTTAAATGTTTTGTTTTTTTCAGGTTTACCTTCCCAGAGTTCTCAACCCAAAATCCCCAGTCAGCACATCACAGAACCCTAAACCACAACATGGTTATGGCTCCACAGAAGACTTCCCAGAAAATGGTTTCAGTGCAGTGAGAAGCAGTAGTGATTAACTTCAAGGACTTTAACATTTTGTTGAGTTGTGTTGCACAGGAATCATGATTTGAAGTTTCTTTTCTTCACAATTATGGATTCGTCAACTGAAACCGCCAATGTGCTTTCTCGCAACATCTGTCCAGTGTCGTTACTTGCTGTACAGAGAAAAAAACGGTTTATTTTGTATTAACTTTTACTGATAATTATGTTTTATGTTAAAATGTTCTGTTTTGCATGTTAACAGCATAAACAGGACATGTGTATTATCTCCAAAGCACAGATACACGTCTGAGAAGGATCAATTTATCCAGGAAACTGCGCTTGGAGTTTGGGGTTTGCACACAATGATCAAGCCAGCAGCACAGAAACCAAAGAACTGCTCAAGCACAGCTTGTTCTGTTCTATTCAGGCATCCAGTTTACATTTCTCACAAGTGCCTTTCATGACAACAAAGATCTGCCAAGGGAATAACTGATAAATGCACTTTGCTTTTTTTTGCATTTGTTGAAGAAACAAAACCAATATGGCGTATGAAGAAATGACTGGGTTTATGACCAACACATGTTCCTTTTTTTGAGCCATTATTGTAATTATTCTTGGGAGCAAATGATGAATATTGTACCGTAGTGTTTCAAACAGGTCAACATGTTTTATTTTTTTAATGCAATAATAGTTTATAATTATATAGACTTTTAAAGGATTCAGTCCTAAACTTGGATCTTTTTTCATTTAGATATGGATTATTTTAGGTAAAACAGAAATATCAAGTGGGGCTAGGATTTGTACAAAATGATAAAGATGTCTCTGTACAGTTTTGAATGCAAAGATTAAATCTAATCCATTTTTTTATTTACTTTTTTTTAATTCAGTAGAGGGCAGTGTTGTTCTGCTGAAAGACTTTGTGAAAACTTCCTGAAGCTGCAACAAGAAGGTCAAGCACACAATGTTGCATTAAGGATCTCTAACTTATCATGACACTGGTATGAAGCCAGTTTACTGGATGGCAGTTTCTGCAGCTCCACCTCCTCACCTGATGTTTCTTAGTTTTCTGACTCTTTCTTCTTTTTTTTTTGCTTCCTCGTTTTTGCCCTTTTCCCCTTTCTCAACACGGTACCTGCCTCAGCTAAAAAACAACACTGTGTTTAAATAAAAAAGTCTCAGAGCGTCCTGTGGTGATTAGCAGAGTAGTTAAAAATGTGTAATGAAGTGGTGGGTTAGTGGCTCCGGTGAAAGGAGAAGTTTGAATGAGGCTCAGTGGATTTCTATTGGAGCCTCACGGTTGCGCTTGCACAACAAAACCCAGTTGAGGGACAATGACTGTTGAATGGAGTTAGTAATTACTTTAGAACATCTAGCTCAAGAACCTGACGCACATAGTAATGTGTACACCGTCTTTCATGCAAACTACCTGCAAAAAAGTGGTTGCGCAACTACTTTTTTACAGCTATTTTGACTGATTTTTTTAAACATTAACAGCCACAAAAAAAAGTCTGTTCGGTGCTACGTGATCAAGTAAATCTAATAATGTGTCCTGTTTTTAAAGAAAATCTAATAATAGACAAACAGAGCATAACCCTCATGTGGCAGGATCTGGAAATGGATCTGAGCAGGTGAACCTTCACAGGAGAGAGCTGTGCAGGGTCACTAATAACTTGCAGATATTCTCTTGAGGCTCCAAGGATGAGAATTTGATGTCAAAGACACCTGATATACTGTCTCTGCTATGTGGATTTAGTCCAAATTCTCTGCTGGAAAAACTTCCTCTGTGGAGCTTGAGTAACAGAGATGTGAGGGCTGTGGGAGCCTGGGAAGCAGCTGTGTCCAGCAACTGAACCTCCGAAATGATCAAGTTCTACTTTGGCCTAGATGGTTCTGTGACTTGACTGGTTTGTTGTTACACTGTTGTTCCTACAATTGTATTTTACAATAATCAACTGCAGTTTAACTTCCATTCAGCTCCAAACCTTAAACTCGTAGCCTCTTTCTGTTCCTACAGGGGTGCCTCAGGGGTTCTTCCTGGGGCCTCTTCCTTGTTACCAACTTTTAGTTTCACTGTTTTGCTGATGAGCTCTACATTTTTCTGCATAGAAATCCTCATTCCGCCTTTCATATTTTCTGTTTCACTTCAAACTTCACAAACTGAAATGGTAACAAAACTGAGTTCCTGCTTACGGCACTAAACAGACAGTTTTTCAATGAATGTTAAAAGCTCTCCAGTTTTCATTCTTCCCTCAGGTAAAGTGTCTGGGTCTCATTCTCAATATTCCCTTGTCTTTGCTTTCTTTCATCAATAACCTCTAATTCCACTCTTAAATTATGAATGGTCTCAACTCCCAACTCTATATCCGTTTTAAAATTATTTATTCCTAAATTATGGGAGGAAATAAGTATTTGGTCACCTACAAACAAGCAAGATTTCTGGCTTTCACAGATCTGTAGCTTCTTCCGTAAGAGGACCCTCTGTCCACCACTTGTTACCTGCATTACAGTTTTTCTTGATTGTTGTCTTGAAAGCTGCTCTCCTTTTCTCTAAACCGTGAAAACAAAACCCAATTTACAAGCTACGGTCACAAAACCTCAGACTCCTCTTGCAAAACCAAACTTTCACCTCAAAACAGTTCAATGAATGCTCAAAACTGAACTTTGTTAAATTGTGCCCAGAGTCAGTCAAAATTAAAAGCAACATTAAACAGTCACTACAACACTACGTAGAAAAATAGGAAACACAATGCTCAGGATGTGAAGCTGGAGTAATAAAAGTTGATTGTCTACTGTAGGCTAAATACTTGTTGCAGAAAACCTTCTGCATTAAGGACTTGTTCAAAAAGAAAAAAGTAAATCTTGTGCATTTACATGTAGCACTTGTAAAAACAAACAATCGTTTGTCACTTGTGTGCAAGTAAAAATAAAGTGCAAAAATATGCACGAGTGCATAACTAAGCCACAGCATCATGTCTCCGTGCTGGGTCAAGCCACAAGAGTGTCATCCACATCACAGGCCACATTTTGGCTGGCCAGGCAACAGGGGAAAGAAACCCCTGGCATTCCATATCCAGGCTTGGCATGTCTCCACACCTGTGTCACCACAGGCAAGTTCCATGGCTTGCAAAACAACAATATAGAAGGGATGGATGCTCATCGTGCTGCCCTAACAGAGCGTTTCGCATGTGATTGAGAAAAATGAGGAGCTGCTGAGTGTTTTAGGGCCCCAGGTTGGCACGATGGTGGACAACCCCATGTTAGCTGATGGCAGCACATAATGCTACATTGCCACCACGCTGCCCAGGAACACCAACAACAATAAACTTGTGATGCAGCTTATTAAAGCACGGAAATGTGTGTGAACAGTTTTCAAAGTTATCTATGATTATTCAAACACTGCAATGACAAAAGACAAAAAAAAATGTTTTTTTTAACCAAATGTTACCTCTCAAACCTTTCTCCCTTCTTTGAAGGATGAGTGAAATGGGTTTCAAATCAAAATTGTGTTGTCAAATCACTTTCTTCTTCTGTGTTTTTTTTTTTTTTTTTTTTTTTTTTTTTTTTTTTAAATAGGAGGGGTGGCACTATTTGCCCCTTGGCATAACTTACCCCACTATAACTTCCACTTCTTTGGTCTTCCCAAAAATCTATTCATAAATTAAAGCTGAGAAACCATTCAGCAACACACATCACAACTAAAGTTTCATCTTTTCATCATGTCAGCCGTTTTTATCATCAACTCCACCCACTTCCAGTAATAAAATTAACTGTGTACATGTGAAACTTTGGCACAATTTTAAAAGGGAAAATCAACCTCACTGTCATGCACACTGAGTTGTTGCATCACTACATGCCATTAAATTATTAGCCTGTTACTTTAAACCAATAACTAAAAACTCCACCTTTTCCTCTCAGCCAATAATTTTGCCTTTAAATTCATTAATTATTGTCACTGAAATATAGATGGTTTTGTTGGCCCTACACCACCCTGTTCTCCATCTGGAGCAATGCTTTGGCATGGACTGACCTCCAACCACCATCAGCGTCTACACTCTAGGGTTTATTCATCTGTAGTCTGAGATGATTCCAAGCACACAAGATGTCATCGGCCCAGAGCCAAACCACCAAAGATTATGGACTTATTTCATGCATGTTTTTTGTATCACAAATACTAGTTTATTTGCATTTCTAATATCTCCTAATATCCAACTACAATACAGTTTCTCACTTTTAAGACCATTCAAGATCTTCCCCCTCCATACCTGTTGAATCTTCTCTATGCTAATAGGATTTTTGACCCCCTCATGGTCCTTCTTTCCCTTATCTTCATCTTCCCCTTGCACACCTCAGCACTGCACTAAGCAAAGCCTTCACCTGTTGTGCTCCCATACTTTGGTACTGACTTCACCTAACATTGATTCTGTTTGTGACTAAAATACACATGTTCAAGTTACTCTTCTCTCTCAGATTTTGTGTGCAGCTCCTCTCCATCTTTACTTGTTATACTAATTTGCTAATTCAAACAAAGGTCTGCTATGTTGCCCAGACTGCCATTACCAGGGAGATTCAAACCCACCTTAAAGCAGGGCACAAATTTGGGGCTTGCAGGCAAGCACCCAGTAGCCAGGCCTCTTCCCAGTTAGACTGCCATGCTCAACCCCAAAAGACTTGGTTGGATTCCCTGTCCAACTGGGTCAGGAACTGATTTCTTACTGTGATTTGAATGACAGGCCTACCAGCAGTGTAGAATACCCAAACTTCTTAGAGCCTTAGAAGAGGTACAAGAAAGTATTCCAACAAGGAACCTCACTGTTCTAATGGAATACTTCAATACCCGCGTGGGTAATGAGACACTGATAACTGGACAGAAACATCGTCCTTGATCTGAACCCAAGTGGTGTTCTGTTGTTGGACGTCTGTGCTAGTCACAGACTGTCTAGGATGAACACAATGTCCAAACAAGTTCCCATGGCACCAGGACACCATGGGCAGAAGGTCAATGATTGACTTTATAGATCCGTCATCTGATCTTAACTGGCAGAGGAGGAGGCCAGGTTGACTCAAACTTGCTGTGAGAGCTGGAAAGGTGTGGCTGAATTCATAGTCAGAAAAGTCTCTGAATTTAATCAGGGACCAAGGGGGCAATCCAGAAACACTGTGGTGGTTGCTTAAAGTAATGGGATTCCATTAGGCTGAAGAAGGAGTTCAATAAAGTTCAAGTTCCTTGACAAGAATCAGCTGTCAAAGCATGTAGTGACAGAAGCAAAAACTGGTCTGGGAGGAGTTTGGGAAAGGCATGGAGAAGGACTGTTGGTTGGCCTAAAAAAATTCTGACAAACTGTGCAATGCCTCAGGAGGGAGAAGCATTTCTCCAGCAATACTGTCGACAGTGCAGGTGGCGAGCTGTTGACCTCAATAGGTGTTGATAGGTTGAAGGAACACTTTAAAGATTTTCCAAATCCCACTGACAAGCCTTCCTCTGAGAAAGCCTACTGCTTTACCTCACATCTCTTTTTTTAAATGTATCCCAACTCCTGCTGTCATTAATAAATTAGCTTTTAACAGTTTTCTTGTTTGAGTAAAATGGGGAAAATTTGACATAATTTACATAACTTGTACAGATTACTAGGACGGTCATGTTTAAAGTGATTTAAATATGGCTGTTATTTGTTCAAATTCTTTCTTTTGAAATTTGTTTTACAACCCCATTGTAATATTTTCAACAACATTAAGATATACAGTTATTAAAAATACTACATTTAATAATTTAAAATAATTTACAAAATTAAAATTTCAAATAGATCAGGGACAGGCAACTCCAGGCCTCGAGGGCAGCATTCCTGCATGTTTTCCAACATACCATTCTCTGGCATGTTCTAATTGGCTTGAGATGCCTGAACCAGGTAATCAGTCATGACTAGGGCTTGGATATCTGGAAATCATGCAGACCTCGAGGCCTGTAGTTTTTAATTGAGGCATGTTGTTGCCTATCTATGATATAGAATGTATTGTGTAAAAATGACTTTTAAAAAAACACCCAGTAAACTGAATGAACACATTTAGGAGTGAAAGTAACAATCTAGACTCTAAGTTATGTGTTTATTATGATCCAATAGAGACTGCATGGAGGCTTTGTGGTTAACACTCACCTCTCAGCTAGAAGGCCCTGGTGGTTAGAATCCCAAATGGGTCATTTATCATGCATGTCCTCCCTGTGCATGCATGTGTTTTCTCCAGACACTCCGACTTCCTTCCACAGTCCAAAAAAAACACTTCCTAGGTTGATTGAATTCTTCAAAATGATCCACGTGGTCTAATGTTAATGAGGTCTGTGTGTGGCCTTACAATGAACTAGCAACCTGTCCGAGGTGTACCCTACCTTCACCCCATACCTGTGATGGACCCTTGCACAGGATACAGAAAGGGTATCGGGTTGCAAAGATTTTTTTTTTTTTTTTTGTATTTTCTCATTTAAACATTTTAAGCAATGAATAACAGAAAAAAAAACATAAATGTAGACTTTTCCAACCATCTAAAGCACAAACATAATTCATTTTCTTAACCTGTCCTTCTCTATCCCTTTCAGGGTCTCTGGGATACTGGAGCCTGTCACAGCTACTGCTGAGTGAAGGTAGAGTACACTCTGGACAAGTCACACGATCACTCCAATACACACTTTAGAGTAACCAATGAGGCATGTTTTTGGACCATGGGAGGGAATCCAGGGTTCTTGGAGAAAACCTATGTATGCACAAGAAGAACATGCAAACTTCACACCAGGGCCTTCTTTCTGTGATGTGTGGGCACTGTGCTACCATGAAGCCCCATAAAAATCATCTGTTATAATTTTAGTCATTGGTGTATAAAAATGTATATCTTTTTACATTAACAATAACACCGTAGTAATTTTCCATTTATATTTCCTTAAGATTATGTTTTTATTTTTTTCAGTTAAGCACCAATGTTTGTACACTGTAACTCCCCTTTTATTATTATTGTTTGATATAAATGTAGGTTTTACTGAGCTAATTGTCGCTGATCAGGGATGTTTTTTACTTCTCAATTTAATTGTGAAATACGTATAAGTCTTCCTATAGTTTTTAAGGAGAACCAAAGTGCAAATGTTAAAATGCATTGATAGAGATCATTTTGAAAAGCTTGTTTGCCTCATTGGTGTTAATCTTGACCTTAGTTAAAAAGTTTCCATAGGTGTGACAACAGCTGAACTCTGTGCCCTGTATACATTCCTGGAATTTTTGTCATCTGTTCTTTTGTGTGCAACAAATGCTTTTATTTAGTCACTTCACTCCCTCTCTCAGTATTCACTTCATTGTGCCCTCCCAGACCATTGAACTCCCAAAAAAATTCTCTGTTTGTGTGTATTTGTGTATCAAATAAGGATTAAACCCATTTAGGATTCTGAAGTTTGGGGTCAGATTTCCTCCTTGTCACTGCTAAGATCGATGGATGTGACCTCTGACCAATCTGCTCCAATTTGTATATAAACATGGCCCTGACCAATCCTCGTATCGCGTGGGATTACACCAGCCAATGAGCAGGCTTCTGGCAGAATCATGCTCCATGACACTCCCATCTTTTGTCTGTCAGGATTAGTGCCATGGCAACGCTGGCCACATGGGAGGTGAATTTCCCAGAGCAGCAGCATAGGGAACAGAAAAAGAACGTCTCAGTCCAAGTCTTACTTCCTTTCCAGGCCAGTGAGGGTGTGTGTGCAAGGGCAGGAATTGTGTGTGTTTGTGTGTTAGGCTGGAAGACCAAAACTTCCATCAAGTCTGCCAACACTGATGCCATCCTGAGCCACAAGCTCAGAAGTGTGTTTGTCTGTGTGGGTGAGTAGGTGGGTTGGAAGAGGGCTGTCCTTGTGTGCCCACTTCTGTGTGTGGGGCTCTGTGGAAAAGTCACCCCACTCCCTCTCCCTTTTCTTTTTAGCAGACTATGTTAGCCAGGAAGGCAGAGGGCCAGCCGGCTGAAATCACCGCTGTGATGAAGCATGTGACTCCAGACCAGATCCAGGCCCCTTTGTTTGGACAATTACAACCAACACTCAGAGCCATGGAAATGCCTTGTGACATGGGCATGAAAAAGAATGGGAATGAATAGGCATCAGCAATAATTAAAACCTCAGTGTGGCATCTGACTGCTGATCATTTTCAAATATCTTTAGTATAAAGGGACAAGAGAGTCAGCCATGTAGATATTTGTTCATTTGTTATGCTGACTTGTTAAAATTACAATAAAACAGAACTCTAATACATTGCATTGCATTCTTATTTTCAGCTTTTCTTTTATTTCAAATCAATCAACATTTGAGAGGAAAACAATATGAATATGCTTTATATCCAACAAACATGTATGTGTCTGTGTGTAATGGTTTGAAAATGCAAAGCAAATATTCAAAGAAGTTTTATCAGACACATATTTAGTAAGATCACTGCCAAAATAAAGAGCGATCTCTCATCAAAACAACTTTAAATAATGGGTTTATCTCCTATCAAAATTAACATCTGTCATTAACCCCTTTTTTTCTCTTAGACGTAAATATGCATCAAACCACTTTGGCTTTAAAGTTGCCTTATTTTAGCTTCTACTTAAAAGCAAAAACACAAGTGATTTTATTTTTCGTAATTTTTTGAGCAGAATATTTAGAAATTGTATATTTATGTATTTATTAATCCTTCATTTATCCAGGCAAGACAGATGAAGAAAGAGAAATAAAGGAGTTACAAGAGACAAAAACAATCAGGATTAAACAGCAGTAACACAGACAGACTTTAAAATAATTCTAATTATTCAAATAATCAGAATAATAAAACTAGGTTACAGCAACATATTTCTTTGAAATGATCATGAAGATTCCTTTTAAAAGCTGTCTTTGAAATAAAAGTATTGTTCAGTCTAAGAGTTTTTCCAGTCTCTGAGTGCTGCAGACTGAAAGGATATTGAACCACAGTCTATATATAAAGACCTCAGCAACACTAAAATTATTATTTTTTTCCTCTTTGCAGTGTCTGAAACAAATCCTATTTCAGAGACACTCTCTGAACATCGGTTGTTGGGTTTGTCTGGCTCGGATCCATCACCTCAGGCAGAAGAAGCAGTGTGAAGTTGGCTTGAGTTGCACTCTGAAAACCACACCTGGCCTCTGTCCAACACACGATTTGGGAGAATCTGCTTGTATTGAGCTAATCTTACGCATGACAATGCTATTATACCTTGCCCGACGGAGAATCTTTCCATTCCTTTAATTTGTGCCATATGACTTCCACGCCCCTGAAATCCAAGTATGTGAGGGTTTTTGAGTCCGGAGCTTCAAGAGCAAACATAAAAACAAAAGAAAACAACAGCTGACAAGCAAAGACAGCCTTCATTTTAGCCTCACCGTTTGATGTGGCTTGTGAGGCTTTCAAGAAATGAAACCTATTTTACAAGCTGAACTTTAAAAAATGCACAAACATTCAGATTTTTTATAAAAAAAAAAAAGGGTCTGCCATTTTTTTAAACGCCAATGTTATCAATCTAGAATATTTGAGAATAATATATATGAAATAAGTTGGCGCCCCAAAACTTTGGGTGGAAAGCTGCGTTTATTTCAAAAATTCAAATTGGAGTTTGCATGTTCCTCCAGAGCTTGTAGACCATAATATTTGCTAAGCAACAAGTGTGAAATATAAAGTTGACAAAAACTTCAAAGCAGAGTTAATTTATGCTGCATATTTTTATATTTTGTTTTAGCCAAATCTTTAAATTTGTTAGCCTTAGACTCAACAAAGAGTTTTTCCTCTTTTTAAATGTATCTGTTTTAAAATTAAAGCTTTTAGTACTTTCATCGCTGACCGTTGGACATTTGTATGAGTTTGTTGTGTGGTTGAAAACTCCTCAGTTTCTTCGCTGGAGTGGTTGCCTGTCAAGTTGGAATTTGCAGATAACTCAGTGAGTAATTATTTTAAAAAGTGTTCCTGGAAGATTAAAAAAATTGAGGCACAAAAAACTATGTGAATGAAGGGATGATGGAAATTTTGATCCTGGTAAAAGGAATACAAACATTTTTTTTTTTTATGACTTTGAAAAATACAATTTTACTGTGACAAACTGACCACTGGAAATTTCCAAAGATGTGTCACCATTCCCAGAAACTCCTAACCAATAAGGAAAACAGCAAAGGAAATCACCTGAGGCTCAGATTAAATATTTTAGAATGAATGAGAATAAAATAACACATATGAGAAACGATCTAATTTCTGTGGTCCTGATTTAAACATCAGGATATTCTCCACACTGAACACATACCGTAAAACGATCATGTTATCCTCAAATGAAGAGTCTAAAACACTTTAATGCACTGACAGTGATTGTGAGCAGGAAATGCACCGTAAGTTGATTTCCTGGCAAGTTTCATTCCTATTCCCATGAGCCTGCACTCATGTATCCTGCCAGATGTTACTCAGGATTACCCGATTTGATGTTCCCAAAACTTGGTGGAAACCGTCAGACGCAAAACCTGCTCGCAATTTGAGGGAGTGTGACGAGCCCACACAGAATCTGTCCTGAATTGATGCTTATAAAACCACGAGTTATTAAAAAAAGTGGCTGGAAATGATCAAAAAATATATCAGAAAAATCAATAAATATGATGGCTTGTTTTATCTGTAGGCCAAGGAATGTGTACAACAACCCAGCAGAATGATTCTGTTCTGTTTGAGTCTAAACTCACTATCTAATCCAGAAAAGTACCTGAAGATCAGCTGATGACACACACAGGTTATCTGCTCTTCACTCACATCTTGATGTCTTAACTCCACTTTAAAACTTGAGGTTTAGTCACCCACATGACGTCAGCACAATCATCGGATTTCCTCTTTAGGACAGAGGTGAAAGCATAGAGTCAGGCTTGGGGTTCACTCTCACTGTCTGATCTCCTCCAGACGGCAGCAGGAACACTCTGACGTGAGCCGGTGGGGAATGACGTCACCCTCTTGTGTTTTGGTTCAGGAAAGTACTTTTACGTGCACAAAAAAAAGCCAGACAAGAGACGTGACTGTGAGTAACACACATCACCAAAGGGGAAAAAAAATGCATAATAGACCACAATGAGACAATAAAGTTTGACAGTGATGGTGGAAGTGAATCATAGTTTGAGGTGCAATGACATCTTTGCCAACAGCAAAAATAACATTTTTATTCCAACAGAACAAGCTTAAACCCTTTCAGAAGAATTCTGCCACATAGGTAAACAACCAAAATAATCTTAAGGCAAACACAACTTTTAAATGAAGTTTTTTCCTTTCGAAATTTGTGTTTGAGTCAGCTAGTGGTACATACGGGTTGAATAAGAAGTCTTTTTAAAAAAAAAAAAAACACATGTTGAACTCTTTACAAAGGACTTTGAATTCCAAGACTCCTCTGATCTATTTTAATATTTTTACTACTTTAAAATATTTATTTGGTGTACCTATATTTGTTTTAAATGACGATTTCAGTGTATGAGTTTCACCTATTAATGGACTTTGGCCTGTTGGAAAAAATGTATAATTTAATGCAAAAAAAAAAACATAAAAACATAAAAATAGTGCAACTTTGCACTTAAATTTAAAAACTCCTTTTAAAGTTACACTAATTGCAAGCAAGTTTTTGATAGCAGTAGAATTTAACATGATGTAAAAGAATATGATTTTTTCATTCATTCACCTGTAATTAAAGAAAGAAAAACTGAAAGATGAAAAGAGAAACTGAGAATTTCCATTTTAATCTTTAATTAACTGCTCTATTACTTATCAGACACAAAATAATGGTATTTAGTGCCAACCATATTGAAAAAAAATCTATTGCAACAAAATGTGCCTTAAGCTATTTTTAAACAGAATTTTTGGGTTGAGGTAAAAACACATTCAATTGCCTGTCCTTCAGTCACGTGAAGTCTCAACAAAAAATAAGTAATAAATAATGTATTTCAATAACAGTAATAATAATGTATTTCATATAATATATGTCTCTTTCATACAATATACATCTCTTATTGCTTGGTATAAGTTTAAAGTTAATCATGTTTTATTTGTTCATCTAAAGAAAAACTATGACAGTAACAAAAAAAGAAACACCATATTCATAGCTTACAACAAAACAAGCTAAAATTCATATATGCATAACATATTTGGTGCCTAAACGTCTTTTTTTAAGTATTAAATGAACAATTAAAAAAAATGTTTGTTTTGTTGTCAAACCCTTTATTTGCAGTTCAGCATCATTACCAGTAGGGGCGCTAGTGTTCGCTAAAACCATTGACAGTCTGTTATAGTTCGTTGCTAAGCGTTTGTCGCCACTAGCAACCAGAAACGCTCTTGATTTGGTTAACTTTTAAGCTACAGCAGGAGTTTGAAAGCAATATTTAAGATTTTAGAAACGAAACCTTTTTATTAGTAGTAAAAACTACCACAAAAAATGGACTCCAACTCCCTGTCGTACTCTTTGGAACTCGTTGCAGGCAGCGGTTGCGTTTTAACCCTTGAAGAAAGAACAGCCCTGCAGACATCTTTGGTCATTCTGAAGAGAAACTACAAGTTCCAGCGAGTTTTGTTTTGGGGCAAAATCCTAGGACTACAACACGACTACTTTATCGCTCAGGGGAGAGGGGAGGATGAAATGGAAGACAGAAAAAGTCTGTACAGGTAAAAACATGTTTGGAGCCACACATCCAGTTGTCCCTGCAGAAGGTTTGTCCTCATGCTCTGTGGCCCGTCCTCACCAGCATGAACTGCCTGGACTGGCTCCTGCTCCCTTCTGTCACAGATGCCATGGTGGAGGAAGTGTCCAAAGCTGCACGGGGCCGCTTCAAAGGAGACCCTTCATTTGTGTATGAGCACAAGCTCAGCAAACAGGAGGACAAAGTGGTGGGAAGGATACTACTTATATCATCTTATTTATACTTATGAAAAAATGTGTTGAAGAGGATCTTTATTTTTGGTACAGTTCAAAGTGACTGAGGAGAAGAGGCTGGCTGTGACCGTGCACCTCATCGATGAAGATGCATCTGTGGTCCCTCGAGGCGCTTTCCTCCAAAGTCCAAGTGGACTCGTCCAGATAAACCGCAGCTTCGGTGGTAAACTTACTGTATTTCCTTTTCAATGCGTCTCTGCAAGTGACTCAAATGTGCAGGATCTCTGATTCATATTTTTACCCCAGAAGAAAGAAAGAAAAAAAATGATTTATTTTGATGACTCAATGTGTTTAAAAAAACACCATTCCTTTCAGATTACATTTAAGTATGATCTTTTCTGTTTGTAGGACTTTCTGAATCAGAAGCAAAGAGGCTGGAAAATTTCATGCACTTTAGAAAATCCAAGGATCTTCAAAAGAAAGCGATCCCAGTGAAAGCAGAGTGGATCCCAGCTATTGATTTCTTGGATGTCCTGAGCGAGGACATTCCTAAAGGTTAAGACAGAACCATTCTTGCATTAGATCCAACCGAAACTACAAAACAGGGAGGATGTCCCCATGAGAACATGAAGTGAATGACAACATTAACACGCAGCGGTACATCAGGTTCTTCCTATTTAACACATTTCAACTCCTAATAGATGAGGTATTTCAAAGGAATGCTGGAGCAGAGATTTAACTTTCTGAAAGCAACATGGAAAAATTTTGTTATAAATATATTTTTAAACTTTTAATCACTTAAAGTTATGCAATTTTGATGGATCAGTTTGACTTTGATAGTCTTTTAATATGTGACACCTTTCAAAAATATAATAACAAAGAAATAAAGTAAAACATTCTTAATAGACTCACACAAAGAGAGGACAAAAGGGATATGAAAGTGTAGATGTACAGTGCATTTCTGAATTTGTTTTGGATGACATTTTCTGTGGTTGTGAGATGTTTCTTAGGTGTTAAAAACTTCCTGCAAAAACAGGCCCCCTAAGAAAAAGTAAAATATTTCACACATTTTCTTTAAAGACGCAAACAAAAAAAATTACCAATGGGTTTTTAAACATTGTCTTGCCAAGAATGCTTATTTTAAGCAAATAATTCTATTTACAAAAACACATTTTCTTAAGTATTTTGCGATTAAAAAACATTTTTGATTTGATTATTTTACTTACAAAACAGAAAATAAGATATTTTTTCTTGAAACAAAGTCATCATGACATCAGCTCTGTTCATCCAAACAGGCCCAAATTTCACACTGTGTAATTAGGAATATGAAACATCATAAAATACTTTTTCTTTTGCGTTTATTTGATTCTAATTTAAGACACTTTTTCCAAAGAAAGACTCTATATTCCTAATACTGAATACAAATTCTCTCTTTTATATTTTTGGTTGGTGGTGTGTCTTGGGAATTTTATCAAGAAAACGTATGCGCTGTCTCAAAAAAGGTAAAAAAGAAAAACAAACAAAAAAAAAACACTTATCTGGACAGAAAACCTCATGCTGTTTTTTTAATAAAAAATTGAGTTGGTAAATATTCAGCCAAATACTAAACAGTAAAAAATAAAGAACCATGAAAGTAGAAGGATATCAGCCATAAAAGTAATGGAACTCATTTTTAAATTCATAAACCATTTGAATAACGTCATCAATAAATCAGGCCCCTAAACTGAGCCTTCTTGATGTGGTTCATTCTCCACGAGGGGTTCTGCAACACCCCTAACAGTTCAAATATTTAGTTAACCGTTATTGTATCGACTAGTCTTTCATGCTCAGAGTTGGAGGAGCTAGTAGCAAGCCCACTCTTGAACATTACGTTTATTGGACAAAACCCAAACCCAGGAGGCAAACATTAAGCTATGAATACTTTGAAACCAGTCATCTGAATTTAGTTATGCACAGTCATGTCTACAAGGCTGTGAGATTTGTTACTGGTTGCAGTCCTACTCAGCAGGAACGCACAACATGAGGTTCTGGGTACAAAAACATTGTAGACTTTGAAGGCAAGGGAAAAAATGTTTAGCACCCACGAGCAAACAGGCAGCAGATGTCTGGTATTCAGAGAGCATCCATATGTGCGTGTTTTCTGAACGTACTGTGGATGTGGGGCTGTGTCGTCAGCAGACTGCACACAGCTGGTTCAGTTCTACTCTCGCTGCGGCATTCTCTTCAGGCACATTGCGTGCTGAAATAGAGTTTAGCGTTCTGGATATCTGTCTCTACCATGACGACAGGTGAGACTTTTGTTGAGCTGCCCTACTATAACACACAACTCACAAAATGGTTCCAGCTCCTGATTTCCATCTTTGTTTGTCCTCCTGCAGCAGACACTGCAAGCTGCATCTTGCATAACAACTGCTTTGCTTCTGGTTGCATCACATTTTGAGACCAGTTTTGTAACATGCATCCTTTCTCCTACCGCCCTTTTCAGCGAGCAAAGGTTTTTGCCGTGGCCAATCCAGTTCTTGTTTAACTCTCATGGCCCTCGTATTGACATGCACACCCAGAAGTATTAAATAAAAAGAGGGGGATTCGTGGCAGACATCAAAACAGAAAGGGATGTGTGTATTTGTTGGCTCTGAAATGATATGAAACATAAAAGTAAAGCAGCTTCACGCAGAGAAAACTGACATCAACCATCATGTCTTCTGTGTTTAGGAACATGGAGCCTCCAGTTTGATTGTGCCAGCAGAGTGTGTGTGCTGCGCAGCCTCCTGTGGCTCGGTCTGACATTCTACCATGTGCCGATGACACCACAGCACGGATACAGCTATATTGGCCTTGGGATGAAAAATCTAGATCTTCCATTCATGCTGTGAGACAGACATCCTATACTTCCTTAAAGCAGACATTTCTTCAGCCCTCAAACTTGTTTTTGTCTGAAAAGTGTTCAAACTTCTTTCATGTAAATCAATTCTCACAAATAAAAGCAAATATTTTATTGAGATATTTTAGAGAATCTAATTTATTATTTTACACGGTTCAAGTTGGATTCAATTCCAGTGTTTTTCAAATGCTCAGTTGCGACTGATTGTTTTTTTTTGGTAAAGTTTAAAACAGTGAACAGAATTTTAATAACCAGAGCTGGAATACTTAAAGATGAATAAAGGTTTAGGGTTTTCTCCAAAAACAATTAGACACAAATTTTACATTGAAAAACGGTTACAGCTTTGCATGATGAGGCAAACTTCCTCCTCCAGCTGTCAAACTTTCAGTGTTTTAGATACAGAGGTTTCACACCATAGGACACATTATTCTTGAGAGCTGGATGACCCACAGCCATGCGTTTCTTACACCACTTCAGTCCTGTTTTATAGATGGGTTTTACAGAGTCAATAGACCAGCGTGTCAGGTACCTGCAAAGCAACAAGACAATCAGTAAAATAAAAAAAGAAAGAAAGACAGAAAGAAATGATTCTAATAATGAAAGTTAAAATGTATTTGCTGGCATTGATAAATGTGTCACCTGTTCAGTTTTTGTTTAGGCTTCTTTGGTACGTGACTTTCTGGAAGTTTTGGCTTGTGGTCAGGAAGAAGACCTAGAACACAGATTAATACATTTCAGTGAAGTTTATTTTCTGCAAAATGTACTATAACTATTAAGGTTTTATGCTAGTTAATAACAGAACAAGACTTATTGCACGTTATGGTTTTTTTTTTTAAAGTTAGGATTTATTTTAATTTGGGTTTGGCATTTTTCACATCTAAACCAATACTGGCACAGGTGCAAGTACCAAAAACTGTGTTAGTTGGAGATAGTTTCTCTGTCCTAACATGATCCAGCTTCATGTTAATTTTTGGCCTTTCAAATCAAATGAGGTTGGATTTGGCAATATTTTCACCTTCAGCGTTGCACAACTGTGAAATACAAAACAGATGAATATTTTTCTGACAGCCATAAAACAAAGAAAAAAAGTTTTGTAACTCCTGTGAAGTATTTTATCCTCTGTGAATGAAATGACTAGCTTTTTTTTATTATTCCTTTACTTTGTACTAGGTCATATTAAGTTTTTTGTAAATAAATATTTGAAAAATCTTTAACTTAATGTTACCTGTTCAGTTCCAGTGTTTTAACAAAACAAAATAAAAAAATCACTAAAATTTGCTGTAAATTAAATGCCTGTTTGTTAAGCATATGGTTGAAAATGACATTTTATCTATAAGCATATAGTGGTTTTTTTTGTTTTTTTACTAATGAATTCTATCAAAAAGGCAGCTAATTGCCAAAATATTAGCAAATTATCAAGTTGATTTTAAATGAAAAATATATCAGGAGAGTGATGCTTTATCATAAAAGTGGTTTGTTTATATGGAAGTAAACTACAATCAAAAGTGTCCTTTTCTTATGTGTCCTTGAAGATTATTTGCAGCTTATGAGTCGACTAAATGAGTCGACTACTGTATGCTGAATGCAAGGCATTCCAGCAGAAGAGGATTATTAATCGATTAATGGTCAATTTTGAAATTCAAAAAACACAAAGTTTTTGGGAGTGGTGTTTGGTATATTGGTTAATTTGCTACTATCAGCTCTTCTTTAGTCAGACCCAACAATACTTATAGAAATACTAAACTCAACCATGCGCTGACCTGCTCGGTGGGCCATCTGCACACATGCGGCAATCTTGCGATGCTCCTCAGGACAAAGACCGGTTATTCTCCTCGGCAACATGCCTCCGTCTGACCTGATAAACTGACTTAATAACAAGACATCCTGGGAGTGGCACAGAAAAAAAATAGACACTAAGAACAACACCTATATGAATTAAAATTTCTTATAATTAACGTCTTTATGCTGCAGTGCAGCACGCACTGTGTAGTTGTATTTATTCTGAAGGTTCCATCTATAGATGGGACACTTGGCACTGGGATTTGGAGGTTGTGGTCCAGCAGGAACGTCTAGAATTTTTCCTTCAATCTAAGAGAAAAACAGACTAATAGTTATTAAAAGAAAAAAATGACTTATATGACAAAAGAAAAAAATGGTCACAAAATAAACAAGTAATCAAAGTGTGTTTAACTTTTCAACTTACAGTTGTTGTTTTGTTTTCTTGTGTCTCTACCACTGTGAATGTAACAAATATTGTATGAGATTAAGCCTTTATGAGAATTATAGGAAATCCTTTTGCTTTTTCACATTGTTCTGTATGAGTATTAAAAAATGGAAAACAGTTGACACAACAGTGCAACATAGTAGTTTGACTATTAGCAGAAATGGAAAACGAATTTAGTCTGCACGTCCTTTAAACAGATGCAAAACAAACGCAACGTTTTTTGCTGATTACTCCATCACTATAAACATCAGTCTATTAATCATGTGTTCTAAAAAATTATAGAATAAAATAAAACATGACAGTAACAACCTGTTTCTCTATAAAACCAGTTATTGTGTATGACTACAAGGAGACTGCGAACACATATTAGCATGTTAGCTTCACAGTGATTAACTAACATCGCAACGTTTGTAGATAAAACTCACCTTGCCGAATTCCTCTGCTATGAATAGTTAGAATAGACATTATTGGCGCATTGTTCCTAAGTAATAAACTCGAATTTATAAAAGTAGCACCGAGTTTTAAACTCGAAAACGAGGTCCAAACAGATCTCCACACAGCATGGACCGCCATGTTTCCTTTCTGACCTTTCTGTGTAGTTTCCTGTATGTCGATATCGCGAGAATTACGAAGTCACGTTTGAGGAAAAAAAAACAGGGTTCTTTCTTTTTTCAGTGACAAGGCACATTCTGAAAAACCTTTTGTTTTGTCAGATTACTGAGCAGCAGTTAGAGCAAATAGTTTAAGTATAATAGTACTATAAAACAAAAGAAAAAAGACAGAAAAAGAAAGCATTCTACCTGGATGTGCATTTGAAAAAGGCTGGGAAAAGGAAACGTAAAAATATATCAAGGACACACCAGGCTCTGAAAATACCCCTTTTGGTTTTTGTCCTTAGTGTTTTTAGTTCTCCATTGCAGGGGATTCTGAATAATCTGGAGCATTTATCATTCAAATCCTGGATACTTTTAGCCTGCAGTTGCTTCTCTTAAGATCTTCAGAGGCAGCCTCTGTGTCATATCTTTTCTCATACAATGCTCAACAGATGAAAGGATGACAAGCAACTTAAGTTCTATTGTAGAAACATGATTAAACTTTTTTTTTTTCAGAGTTAAAGATACAGGCGGACTCTTCATGCACAGATAACAAAAACGATTTAGTGTGTGATGTTTGATAATACTATCATGAGAAAAGTATGCCATTGTCTAGTTAAGATGTATTTGTTTGTTGTGTTTCATCGTTTATCATGGGCCCTTATCTCTGTGCAGAAAACACGGCTTTCAGAATTTAGCTTTCAGAAACACATTTAACTGTCCTTTCACAGAAAAAGTGAAAATAGAAACAGAAATAGAAGCTTTTGCTGAAATGGCATTCTGTTTTTAGCATCCCTGCACCTGCAAAGTTTCTGAATGGAAGTATTATGAGTTCAGTTAAGCTTTTGTTGTAACAGCATACAGCTTCCCCCAACTTCTTTGCTTACTGACAGAAGCTGACCGACAGATCTTAGGATATCAAACCTTCTCAAGAAGAAACCTCATCAACTAGACACAATGGTTTTTTCATGATTCTCCTTATTTTGCAAGAAAGACATGTATTATGATGTTTTATTATGTTACTATAATGTTCTTTTTTTTTGGTAAATCTGTTGCGCTATAAAATTAAATAAATTCAAGCACGATGTTGCAACAGTTGCTGTCTCCAAACCCCGTGTAATTACCCTATTAAAACAAATTGGAATGTGTTTTTGTTTGTCTTGTAGAGCTCATTCTGAACCCATGATATCTGCAGTGAATAAAAGTAAAGAATACTACAAAAATACATGAACAACTAAAAGATAAATTCCACTTACAGTGTCACTTTTGTAAACAAGCAGCAGCTGATGCTGGTCTGTGTGGCCCTGAGTGAGGCTGAGCACTGCCCTTTTTGTCATACAAATGATTAAGAAGTGAGACAATATGTCTCAGCATATCCAACTTCAAACATTAAGTGTGCATACTGGTTCAAAGGCATAATATGGCTTTAATTATGGATTTAATTATTCTCAATTCCTAAAGAATTGTAAGTTTAGATGTGATGGATGGTAGAGTCATTTCTAAAAGATATAAGCATCTATCACTTGGCAGTGGGTGCAGTTCATTTTTCCTTAACAGAAATGTGGTTGTAGATATATAGTTTTGGCTTCATCAGAGATGAAAGAGCAATACTAAAAATGAAACAGGATTTACCATAAACCTTTTTCCCATATTAGCGTCTTTGCTACAAACAAGTAACTTTAAATGTGTTTTATTCATTTTTTTCACAATAAAAATCATAAGCAGGTTCAACAAAAAATATTAGATGGAAGGACAGAGACTCATTTTATACTTTTGTACATTTTTCAGATCAAAAAAAGTTGTTGCAATCTAAAAAAAAAATGGGATTGTCGCAAGCTCTCACAGCCCCAGTCTTCCTGTTTGTATACAGATTTCCCCCTGTTTGTCTGTGTTTCTGTACATGAAGAAGACAGTAGCTCCCACCCCAGGAAAGCTAACTGAGATAGCTAATTAAAAGTGAGAGGTTTGGTTGTGATTAAATGAGTTGGATTATTCATTTAGAAGTAACTCATGGGAGTCTTACAAATGATGAGAGAATGCTGCTTTTTTGACTTGTTGATTGGAGGGGAGTGACTGATTACAACAAATACAAACTTTTTTTTTTTTTTTTTTTTTTTTTTTTTTTACCAATAGGACAAACGTTATTATACTGTCAAAAAATAATCAACTTAGATGTAAAGTAATCCTGATGCTAATGCAAACAATTCTGACTGTGAACCAGAATTTGTTTAAAAAATAATTATAAGCTCGACTTTCTGCCTTTGCATTATATTCAAAGGCAAGTCCAAAGTTTCACAAACAGGGGTCAATTTTAGGTCTCATTGTTTCTCACTCAGTCACATGATCACAACACTTGTACATTTCTGTTAAAACTTGCAAACATTTGGTCAGAAAGATGCTTTTCAGTTCAAAAATCTAAATTTTCAATTCAGCTCTTGGGTCACATTGTGTGTGACTCAAAGCTAAGACGGCGACCTCATCTCCACCGAGGGGAAGACTCGGTGCAGTTTCAATGAAAAACCCCAGTTTCTCTGTTCTTCTCAAGTGTCTCCAGTAAAGGTTTGGAAGAGTGCCAGAAGGAAAAAGAGGCAGATGTAGGTGATGATCCTGAACTCAGTCACTGTGGCTCTGTACAAAACCGTTCAACTGAGTATCCGCTCTGGACAAACTTGTGTTCTTAAAGTGTGTGTGTGACGACATTTATGCACAGATCTACCATCAGTGCCAAAAGCGTTTATTAAATCAGAAAGAACATACTTTATCTTTAGTAAATCATTATTTTATTTAATTTGCCATTTCAACTTTATTCTAATTTAAACTTTTCCTTTTTTCTGAATTGTTTCAAAACTTTCAGATACTAAACCCGATGACCAAATTCTACATACTTTACAATAAGACAGGAATACACCATTCTGGATTTGAACCTGAAACCTTCTCTGGAGAAAGTTTGGAAACCAACAATTCAAAAATTAGTGGCTAACATTTTAGGATCAGCATTTCAATGCAAACCTCAAAGGTTACCCTTTCTCTGTATGTTATGTGCTCAGTTAAGTTTAAAGCAAATAATATACTTTGATAAATCCAACATTGGTTGTGATAATGATGGATGGGAGCATAAATTCTGCCAACACACAACAGTTTGCTTTTTTTGTTTTGCATTTCTTTTTGTCTTTTTATATGTTTTCATATATATTAGTTTGCCCTTTGTTGTGTTTATCTGTATATATGTTTTTTTCAAACAATATTTACGAAATACTATTATGAAAGTGTTTATACTATAAATACTAAATTGAATAAAACAATCTCAACTTTTTGACTCACAAACAACATTAACAGTCTTAATGCACATCATCTAAACAGGCAAATCAGACTTTATCAGATCCCATGACAAACTGTTGGCACCAGGCTTTCATTGGGTAAAGGCCAATGCATTGTTTTGAATCATAAGAAAGCCATGCAGATTTAGACCATGTAGAAATCTCTTGACTTTTTTCATTAAGACTGCTCAATCCTCAAACCCTTTAAAATAATCTCACCTGCAAAGTTTTCATCTTGGTATCTAACTTTGACTAAAATCCATCAGATGTTCTGGTTACAACAAAACTGGGATACACGTCGGCTTTTGTGAACAATGAGGCAATAATATTTAACACATGGAGGCATGATTTTGTCTTGGATTTGTCAGTTTAAGCCAGAAATTCTCAAGAGCTTGTGTTTTTAAACTTGCTTCCCCCTTCTTTTGCACATTGCCAGCAGGTGCAGTCGTGCTAAGTTGTGCCAAGCCAAACATCAATGTGCCAACAAAACTTCAAAAAAATCTGCCTTGTAAAGTTTTTATGAGGAAGTTAAAGTGTTCAGCATGTGTATGTAACTACAGAAGAAGATATCGCGCATTTTGATGAGTAGCAAAGACTGCTTGTCTGAAAGTAACATGATTGGGGTTGGTTTAAAGCTGGATTTTTGTAGGGGGTTGTTGCAAGAAGGCTCAAGTAAGTTCTTTGGTTTCATAGGCCAAAAATGTGAGCAATTTCTAAAGTGCCATCAACGCAGCGAAGCCCAGAGGGTAGCATGCTGTGATGCAAATCTGTGTCCACTTTTTCCATAGAGCACAGAATAGGTAAATAGAGATTATTGTTGGGCTGCCACCACAAAGACTGCATTGAAGCAGTGATCAGATTCGTCAGTCTAGGACACTTAAGCAGTCACATTCCTCAAAAGAAGCCCAAAAAAATGTCACTTAAAGTGTCTGGCCACCTCCTCACACTCTTTGATATTCAAATGAAACATGGCCTTGTACAAACAGGCGCCTCGGCCGAGGAAGATGGGGGAGAGTAAATCAGATAGGATTTCCCTCAGATGAAAAGAGCATGTCTGACATTTTCACACTGAGGGACCCTGAAGCAATGTTGGTTTGATGTCATGGTGGGAAGTTACTGCTGTGTGGAAAAGGTTACCGTTTTCACCCCTACTTTTCTGGATAAACTGCTAAAACGCAGCGTGGAACAAGCAGATGAGATGAGAGTCTAGTGAAGATGAGTGGGCATGGTCACATCACACAAAAACAAATCAAACCCACCCTGCAGCATTCCCTTTATGCTGTCACACTGGTTCGTTTGTTTTGCTTTTAGTGTTTTGGTGGGCGCTGAAGGGCCCCTGGAGGGACCGTGAGAGGGCCAGAATAGCATAACCGTGGGATCAAAACAGCAAAATTTAGCACTTTGAATCAAAACTTCTTAAATGCCAAATATATCAAACCAAATATGTCTTGTGTTTGGTTGTTTCTTGCTTTTTGGAGAAATTCTAAAGTTTGCTTCATTCCCATGTAGGAACTATCTGTGGATTTGCTGCATTCAAACTGATGGGTGCTTTCTGGTATGCAATTAAGGCATAGCTGTCACTAAGAGGCTTTCCTGGGTGATTAACTTGTGAGGCCTGTTGCATCCAAGGAAGTCAACTGAACACAATCATTCTGCTTCAAGGAGTTGGGCTTGAAGACCCTTTTTTACTGAAAAAAAAAAAGAGAAATGTCAAAGGAGATGTTTGAAAACAAAAATCCAGGGACCTTGGAATGGGGATCAAGGTTTAAATAGACTCCATGTAAGATATTATTTATAACATTTCTGCAAGTGATATGAATCTTTATGCATCCTAGTATCAAGTAGCTCACACCTCTGGCTTCATCTGCTTCTGCCTTTCCCGTACTTCTCTGGGGGGTACGTGCTTAACAGCACTGGCTTCTTCAGCAAATTCACTGGTGTTTGAGAAGACTCTTATCCCTTACTTTTTTCTCCTTTTAGCCTGCTGAGAGAGCTGGCTTCCATCTTCTCTCTCACGCATATACCTCTGAGCATCTGCCTTTCCCACACACACACACACACACACACACACACACACACACACACACACACACACACACACACACACTTATATATATATACATTCATGTGTTACAGTTATGCAGGTTGGAAATGTCAATTTCACAACAGCTTACTGTTGAGAGCAATCTTCAATCTTCGTCTTTTTTTCTGCTACTTTTACTTTTCATTTTGAAATTAATGCTGCATCCCCAGGTCCTGACAAAGGGGGTTGTGTTTGTCGAATCTTCTCTTCTGAGTTGGACGCAGCAGCCAACAGCACAGAGGATGGTAGAGGCAACCAAGAAAAGAGGGGTATGAAGACACAAACTGGCCAATATCTAAAAAATAAAATAATCCAAAGTGTCTGCAATCCTTTAACGTTAAAAAAGGGTTAAAAAAAGTCAAATTGCAGCATGTTCGTACACAGAACAATAAGAAGTCGAGATTCAAACACATTTCTCATTGTTTAATGGAACACTGAGCTGTCTCAAACTGAGTTGGTTTTGTTGATGCCATTTCTGCTTAGTTGAGTTTCCGCGCCTCAGAACTTCTCCTTTGTGCACGTTGCCATGAAACCTCTAATTGCATTTTCACATGGAACAGATGGTTTCCAGTCAACTGAGGGTGCTTTTTACATGAGGCTATCTACAAGTGGGCAGACACTTTCCAGGTGACCACTGCGTGTGATGAGAAACAACACATCTTGTTCAATGTATTCCACCAAAACAATCACACAACCAAACCAAACATCGTGCTAAAAAATGTTTTCCATCACATAGAGATGAAGCTATGTACCATCTACTTATGTTGATGGTGTTCACCTGACCAACATAAATCACATTGTTTTACACTTTATAGCCTTCACTGACCCAAATAAATACCTGATGCGTTAAGCCACTGTATGTTCTCTGGTTCTTTCGTTCACCAGCTCGGTTTGATCGTCTACTAAACATGTACAGATGCTCCAGGCCCCTTCTGTCTGGCATTCTGACACTCTTGCAATCCTTTAGGATCATTTTTCACTGTGCAGAGTTGACATTGTGAAAGAGTTTTTGACATGAAGAAAACTCCCCAATAAAGAAAAATATTTAGATGGAAAAAAGCCAAAAACGCCAAATGAAATGCCAAATGAAATTTACCTTTCAAAGTGGAGTTTTCCAATCAATTTTTCCTTTCTATAACATAGAAAACTTAGAAAATATGAAGCAGAACACAAGAGATGGAAAAAGCAGAAACAAAGCTGCAAAGCAATCAAACTGAAGGTCTTAAAACTGACAGAATACCCAAAAGAGCAACAAAAATAGATCTCAAAACTTGATCTCAATTCTGGCTTCTTCATTTCTTTTATGAAACATCCGATTTATGAGTACATTTCCCATCATGCCATGAAAATTGTTGCTCAAACTTCCTGGCTTTTGACCTATTCCCTGTCAGACGAGCGCTTTGTCCAGCATGTGCATGTGAGTTGTTAAGTGCTCACAGTTTGCAAAACTCAAGTCTACAAAGTCTGGTGTGCAAAACCTCCTTTTTTCACCACTGCACATTTCCTCACATGCATTCTTATCTCAGTGGGGTATTTAAGCATCTGACAATCTTTCACTCTTAGCATGGGCACGAAATTCAGATCAAACTCTATTGTGAAATCAGACAGCATATTGTGAGGACCTGTTGCTTATCATCAAAAAGCATGCCTGTATCACACCACATGACATCACAATTCTTTTCAAGAAAACCTCCAAAGATGCTCTGGAAACTGCAACACACAAAGGCATTTGTCACATTTTAAGAGGCGATTTCAAAAAATTGAAATAATATAGTTTTTCTATTTATATGAAACACACCTAGCTTGTGGTAAAGCTCACTGTGACAATATATTGGTACCATTTTTTATCTTTGATCCATAAAAAGCAGTAGAACTGTAGACAGGTGAAGCCCAGTAGGGGCACTTGTCGTGTTAGGTGAAGGTGGGGTTTACTGATTGTACTTCTTCACCTTCTCTGCACTGCTGACCTACAATGCATTTAACACTTACAAAAACAACAAAAGACCTACAAGAGAACAGCAAATGCTCCATGCACTTTCTGATTTTACTCCCTCAGCCTCTTTCAGAGACAAGTTGGTGAACATGACCTGAGACCCCTACTCTGTCTCTCTTTCCCAGTTGGGGATCTTTTATGAAAACAACTTCACATTGGCTTTTTTATGCAGCTTTTTATGTCCAGTTTGTCTCAACTGCAGTCAGTCAAGAGTTTCTACAGCCTTTATACATAAGGCTTAATGAGGAAACATTCAGTCCAACAAAGAGACATGATCCTACAAAAGACTGGACACTGAATGAGGCAAATCTGAAGTCCTTCCCATTCACTTGTATGTGTAAGGACTGGGCAGTCAAACACAAGACAAAACTCTCCAGTGACATTCCAGGCCTGGCAAACACAGGACGGAGAACAGCCGGGAGGAAGAGCTCCTCTTTCCAAGTGCTGTTTTGTCATTGAATGGAAGGACACTCGTGTTTAATTCTTTCCGCTCGCATTCAATAATCACATTTAAAAGAGAATGTGTTTTTATTGAGCTGGAAACTAGTCACAGTTTTTACTTTACTGTTTGTGACACATTTTTCATGAAATTCTTTGGCTTTACAGTGACACTATGGCACTGACATTGCTTTAAATCCTTGAGTTTCCTGATGTTCAGTCTTTCTCCAAATGATCAGGAAATCAAGATTTCCCTTTGATGCACACGTTGATATGTTTTATCATAGACTGGCTGGCTTTTGAACACATCATAGAAAAATGATTACACTAGAGTCTCTGTGTTCATCTGCACTCATGCAACACTAATCTGCAGTCTGACTGATGCAAAAGAGCAAGTGTCATCTGTTGAGGCATTTGCAACTTCTTATTTTAGTCTTGTGATAAAACAAACAATATGAATCTGTTTTCTGACAAAAGGGTGCGACAGTAATGCCCGTGGGAAAGAGTCCCTGAGTCTCAGCTATCTCAGAGCTTATAATTATACAATGATAAATAAATGTTGCATACACAGTTTAAAAATGAATGTAGCTATTACTTTTTTTCCAAAAGAACCAACAGCAGGGCTGTTGAAAAAAATATAATAACTGAAATAAATGTAAAAGAGTAAAGGATCTTTAAAGACCCACTCCAATGAAAATTGTGTTTTTGGTGTTTTTAATGTTCATATAGAATCTTTCTCATAATGGAGGACATATAAAACATGCAGTATTAAAAGTGCATTTCTAAGTATTTTTAAATTCAAATCTTGTTGGATTAGGTGCAGACGAAAATCTGTGGTTTGTGACGCAGCAACTGAAATGGTTGGGCCAATGTCTCCCTTCTCTCCTCCAATCCTGATGCCTCCACTTGCTTACAAATAGATAGGTTACGGTTTTATTTTCCTTGTCTGAGCAACAATCTGGCTCAAAACTGTACGGCTACATAGTTCCAACATTGTTCATCATATTTATTTTGCTACAATGTCAGTTTGAGCAACAAATGGTTGATGGGAAAATAGTGGAGACTAAGTTCTGCACCAACGGCCAGCTCAGAAGTGAACTTCTAATGAGCTGCTTCTGCTCTGTAGAAAATATGCCTTAAAAACTACACAGGTTGTTTGATTTGTGCTAAAAATTGAATAATCAGAAATAAAACACCACTGGGAATAATTTTACAATAGAAAAAAAATGCAGTTGTAGTGGGACTTTAGACGATTGTCCATGTGTCAAAAAAATTGTAAGCTTTAAAAGTGATTTTTCACCTATTCTGAGATAGCTTTGTTTTTTGGAATTTTTTTTTCTTCATTAATCCATAATTAGAAATAATAAAAAACAAGTTCTTTCAAAAAAATATATAGAAATACATAGAAATATGTGCTTGCACTCCACAAAATGTCCAATCAAAGTGCATGGTAAGGTTATGATAAGATATTTGATAACAAGCATTCAATAGTTAATCAGAGGTGGAACTGCTATTTGTTTCAGTCTTTCATATTTCTGTGGAATGGTTTTTGGAAGACACAACGAGAAAAAAGCAAAGTGTTCCAAAAGGCAAATATTTCTTTCATTTATTAAAACTTTCTTTCTGATCTCTTTCTCTCTCTGATCTTTTATGTTTTATATATTTCTTTTCTGTAATGTATTGAATCATTTCTGACAGAAAACAGCAAGGTGCATACATATGTTTGTGCTGCATATGTATGAGATCTTAGGTAGCTTCTGGACAACAGAAATTCATCTCGCACTGCTGTTTGCAAGATTTCTGCAACCCTGTAATCTTTTGAAATTTGTACTTTCAATGTGAATTGTAGGTGCCTATAATGTTTATATAACCAGGTTGTGGGGACTAGTCAGTTCTGCCGAAGGCGGGAACACTGACAATAAAACAAGCTTAGTTTATCATCATGGCAGACCTCAATCTCCTTAAAAAATGCTTAAATCTGGAGAACAAAAAAAAAAGTCCAAAGTTTGTGTGTGTTCTCTTATTTCCAGGGTCCCAGCTTAGCATGACAGTGCAATCTGGTTTAAAGAAGAGGGGGCTGGTGTGTGCACCTTTTTGCCAAACCTTTAACTCCAAATGTAACAAACTGTTTTTCCCCTAACACTGCGTGGAGTAAACTCATATTGCTCAATTTTGGCCCCAAATTGGAGACAGAGCTTGTATACGTTGGATAGCCTTCAATAGATGATCATTAGGGGATTGTTTGTTGCTAACGCCAGCTTTGTATGCTCTTGTTTTACTTTTGATCATAACACTTCCAAATGTTGTGGACAAGCTTGGCATCTAGACATTGAGACTTTCCAAATTGTTCACCAGATGGTTTGGATTTAATAAACGGATCAAGCTTTTATACCACATGTTTAAGGGTCGCATTGTTCACGGGGATCCACTTCTGGTTCAAAAGACAAAATTGACATGCGTGCAATTGGTTCTTTGTCACCACCCATCCATCTGATTTCATTCCAATGATTTATTTCAAATCTCCAGTCCTGCTAAGTTTTCACATAGAGAAGAGGCTGGGAAAATATACAGGAAGGACTCGAACCAAGACCTCCTTAGTGTGAAAGAACTGAGCTACCCACAACAACAAAGTTAGACGATGGTCTGTGTGAGAAATTGGAAAGGTACTACAAAGGGTTCTGCTTTTCATGCGTTTAACAATAAGTACTTTTAAATGAAATATTATGCAATATGATTGATCACTCGTTGGAGAGAAAACAGTCAAAACTGTAACTGAGCAGCTTATGATGTATTTACATAGACATATTTGCTCCACATTAGAGTTTGCTTTCTTTGTCGAGTTTCATTGCTCACTTGAACTATCTGTGGACTAAACAAGTGAACCGTCTATTTAAAAGAGGCCATGGTACAGTTGTAAGTGAACTCTGCTATAGCTCAGCTTCAGTGTGGATGTACAATTTATCTAAGCAAAGAGGGAAAGTGAAATTAAAAAAGAGTAAGTAACACAAAGCAAGGCTCTGGACAATGAGAACAATGAAAAGTTTGTGGGTAAATTTGATGCGATAAAGGCACTCATCTGCATAGTCAGGGGACCAGCAGAACTATAGCTGTGTATTTTTCTTGGTTCTGAAACAGTGTCTTGATCCATGTTTGTTTGAGAAAAATGTTTAAAAATCTTACAGAAAGAAGATGTTGTGGTTGTGTGATGTTTTGACATGGTTTGGTCTGTTTAAGCATAAGCTGAACCTAAAAATAGTAGCATAATTTTGAATAATCTGCAGGCTCAACAGCAAATTCACACACTATGTAGTTGTTGTTGAAACCTGTATTTTGTAGTAGAAGTTGGAAGTACTTAGAAATATGTCACAATAAAGTAGCGGATATGGTTTGATTGCAGTTGCATCAGCTACTAGTCTTGTGTTGCATTCCCACCAAACGCGATTTGTATGTAAAATGTACGTCTGTTGCCTCTGTTTCGACGCATGTCAAATTTGCTGTTTGATGCTTGTCCAAAAATGTCTTCATTAACTTGATGCTACTGACCTGTGTGGGAGGAGCTTTAATGTAGGAGGAGCTACGGTCCAAAGCTACATGGAAGCTGTCTGCATATCTCAGTAAATGCTTAGAAGACACGGATGATGTTGAGAGATCAATTTTATTTATTTTAAATAGCTCTACAAAATCATCAGTAATCATGTCTCCATGTTTGGGCTCATGAGATCATTTGAAGACACTCCCAGTTCGGTAAGCTTCCCAATCTACTGCAAAAGCTGTGTCTGAATGACAGCCACTTTCAGCGGTACTTCCGTCTCTCTGTGAGCCAGTTTGACAACTTGCTGTCCTGAGTTAGTCCAATAGGGTAAATAAATAAATAAAATGAAAGAACTTTTTAAAAATGTCTTGATATAAGAAAAATATAAAGTTCAAGAGGAGAACAAACGACAACAATCAGATTCTCTTCTCCATCTCGGTTTTGGACTCTCACTGATCATCAACCCGTCACAAGTCAAAGCTTGTGAGTTCTGATTGGTTGACATGACAAGACTTTTTCACCAAACTTCAGATATTTGAACTCTGGAAACATCACAAAACACACTGCTGCCAGACCACTGTACGTGACACTCAAAACGTGCCACAGGACCACTGTTTGTGTCTGTACATTGACTTAACATTAAAACTGGATGCCCCCGTTTTGTATTCAGTGTGAATGTAGCTTTAGGGGGGTATTGCTCAAGCAAAAAACAACTAGGAAAACAAGAGAAGATAAATGGCTTTCTGTTTGGTACTAAAATATACAGTCATTTACTTCTTGTGTTATATCTGCTAAAGGGCCAATCAGCATTCTCACCGTAGCTGAACTGCACCAGAGTTTATTTGCAACTGAGCTGATACTTTTGTCTCCAGAGGGACCATAGTTTGGTCTAAAGTTCAGTTGAGTTTTATTTTCTTCCCAAATAAAACAGTCTTTGAAAACAAATTTATACTAAACAGGTGTGAAAGCAACTGTAGTCCTGTAAATCTTAATCTCAAACATGTTTGGTAAAAACAAAAAGGAGTTGGCTACCATAACAAGAAATCTGACCACAGAGTACCATCCAAGAAATGTACCTGGAAAACATTAGCGTTTTGATTCAAAAAATCCCTTATGGTTTGCAGGAGCCATGTTGATGGTAACAGAAGTCCTCAGGATGTCAGCATGTTTTCAGCTGTTTTATCTTTGTACAATTTGTAAATCAAATTATAATGTAGCAAGCAGATGGTGGACTTTCCTTTTTGTTTGTCCCTCCATGATCCTGTGGTAAACTGTAACCTCTTTGTTGCGTTTGGGGACTATATCAGTTTGAAAGAAGCATACAAATAAAAATACAGCACATTTTGTCTTTATCCCCCGTGTGATGTCACTTGGGACTCAAAGAGGATGACCCCCCCTCTTCCTTGCTGAAATCCCAGTTTAAGAAAAACCTGTCTAACTGGCGGCAGCCTAGTTACAACTGCGGGATGTTTTCTCTGTTGTGGTGAGCGCAAGGATCTCTTCACGGGGGACCTTTATTGGTGTAATGATGGAGAGAAAGAAGCAGACGAAAGATGAGAGCAAACAGCAACAAAAACCTGAGACAGGCCAAGAGAACAAACACAAGCACTCAGCTGATCTGAGCCTTTTTATGTTCGATAAACACCCGCTTGACAGAGCGTCCCTACACGGTCGCGCCAAAAACAAACATAAAAGGGCTCAAAGAGCTCATGCTTCCTACCCATGTGCACTTTTATGCTTTTGACTCCACAGCTGCTTAGTGATGGGATACAGTTTTAATGGCTTTTCACAAGAATTGTTCTTACTTTTTCCTAATAGGAGGTGTCACTTTTATGAAAGCAATAATCTTGTGGAAAGCACTGACTTTTGTCAATTGGATTCTAAAACCTTAAATTTTGTCCCCAAGCAAAAAGATGGGAGAAATGGTGATCTATCACAAAGCAACCTGTTCAAATGAGTGTGTATTCCTTTTTATGTCTGTGAATGTTCTCATTCATCCAAGTGACGTATTGAAGTTGAGTCATGGCAACTGGGCTTAAAATCTTCTTCCTTGAAACGTTTCAATTCTCATCAAAGGGGCTTCATCCCTCCAAAGAACTCTCTTATGTCAGTTTTTTGTGGATATTGAAGCTTTTTTTTTTAATGCTGCTTCAAATTTGTGTAAAACAGTGGAACAGTGGAAATAATTGTGGTCTGGATTAAACGCTATGTGTATCGCGAGTTTCCCATGAGGAGTGAGGAATTCGATTTGCAGCGATCACGCCATCTGCTACATGTTAAGGAGAGCCGTCTTGTCTTTTTTTAAGGGTTTTGTGTGACTTGGTCACCAACAGAGCTCCTTTACCACTCATACCCAAAATTGGGACATTTTTCAATCACACACTAATTAGTGGCAACTTTGAAAAGAATTTGCACATCTGTGTCACGCAAAGGCATCCACGAAAACTAAAGAATATCTGAGAACATCCAGTCACCCAGGTCATGCCATCTCAGGATTCTGTTCTTCAGGTCAACTGCTTTAAAGGTTGATTTAGAAGACATCTTTCTGCCCATCCGAGTAGCTTCTGTGGCACTTTAGATTATTTTAATGTGCCGACAGTTTCAGAGAGATGGCAAAAAAGTTTAATTTCTAGATGTCCTGGGTGTTGCAGATGCTGTTCACTGTGTTTCCTACCAACAGAAAAAAGAAGGTAATGAAACATTTGGCCATATTGTAGATGACCAAGTTTAGGCTGATCATAATTGGTCCCAGGGGTGCTCCTTCCTTGTGGATCTCTGAGGGTGCATCCAAGCATGAATAAGGGGTTAAAATAGAGTCTAGTCAGAAATCTTCTCTTTGAGCTTACTGGTCTTTTTTTTTTAAATGTTTTGCTACTGTTGCATACAAGATGGAAATCTTTGTTTAGCAAGTAGAACTGTTCAAGACAACTCCAGACAACCTTTCTTTGTCTGCTGGTAAGATGGGGATAGAATAGCCTGGTTTTTTTTCACGTCCCTTCTCTTTTTTTCTCTGAGGTGAGGTTAGCAGTGGTTTACACCTTCATTCTCTTTTGTTCCACCTTTTTTATGGCAGACTCTGTTGAAGTTAGTTATCGCTTAAACACCAGAGGTATTGCTGGCTACAACAAAATAGCACATGCCCTTTAAACTATCATGACTCTATGCGATCTACGGGAATCAGCCAATTCCGACACAAGGAAAAGCGGCTTTATATATCAACTTTAATTTTTCGTGACAGAAACAGTTGATTTGCATTAATTGCGTAGGCACTTCTCTACAGTGAAGTGTTACATAGAAGCACAAGGTTGCATTTTTCCACTTCAGAATCCTCTGGAATTACGTTAGACGAAAGAATGTTAAAGGGTTAACTAACTGTCAGATTTTTCCTTCACTCAGCCCCGGTGTGTTGAGGTGAACGTTTATTGTTCTAGCTAAAAGGGTCTCTCTGGAGTTTGACAAGATGCACATTCATTTTCAATTTCACAATTGGTCTTAAATGTTAAAGATTAGTTCTGTTGTTTCCTTTGCGGATGACATCCTGCTAATTGATGCTAAACGGAAACGCAGATAACCTGCTGGTTCATTTGTTGTCAAGGGGGTTGATCCATTCTCTTTTGTATTACAGCACAGGTCAGAAATGACTAACTTCCCTGGGTGGAGGAGCTTAAAAATCTGAAAATGAACAAAGAGAAATAATAAATGGTCTCTAATGTCATCTACAAGATCCTAAATGGATTAGCAAATGAAGCCACTAAGATGGAGTTCACTCCATCCATCTCCAAACTCCTTTTTGATGAGTTCAGCCATTGGTCCACCCACCTGCCAATCAAAACAACACACTCCCCTTATCAAGCACAATCTAATAAAGCTCTAATAAAATCTATACAGCTTTTTACAAAAAGAATCTTCCTCTGTAGTTGTCATGAATGGAAACTCATGACATAAACATTGAAATAGTCACAAGACACAAGTTTATTTTTGGAGTAAAGCTGGACTTTTAACACTAGAATGAAAGAGAGTGAACAGGAATTGCTTTTCTGTCAGAACCATCCTTGAGGGGATGGGAAATTGGGGGTATTGGCTGTGAAAGAACAGTTAAAATCAGGGATACAGGCAGAGAAAATTAACTTTTTTTCCCAGGACAGCTGGGGGTTCCTTTAGAGACACAGTGCAAGGTTGAGTAATCAGGGAGGAACTCAAATCAGACCTTGCATGGTCTTTGAGAGGAGTGTGGTGGTTGAACCTTTACCATCACATAGATGTTAATATATTTTCCTTTTTACTTTGATTTAGGTTACTTAAAGTAAATAAACAATGGCTGGACACATTTGATTCATTTGTTTTAAGTGAGAAGAGGATTAATTCATTTATGTTTGTTTCTGAGTTTCCACCTCAGGTGCATTCATCTGTAATCAGCAGAGGAGATTGGGACATTCCACTGGGGAACTTGCAAGGATTAACAGCTCTCCTCATGGACTTTATTTTTGCTTCTTTGAAGGAAATTATGTCTATTTTGCTTAGTTTTGGAAGACTATCATTTTTTTTATATTTGAATGTTGTTACTTTGTCATTTTACTGTTTGCAGTTATGGATAAATTAGTTAGAATGTTGGGTGTCTAGTATGTGTCTGGTATGGTTTTTCCCTGCCTATATAGCTTTCTCAGTGTGTCAGCAAAAAGGGGGAGTCTGGTCAGGCCTGTTCAGTTCCATTCCACTCCACTTGCTTTCATTTAGTTATTTTTCCCGAGTTGAACCCAAATTTCTTTAGTCTTTGAAAATGAACTGTAGCCTTTATCCTTCTTTAAGAAAAATGCGACAAAAATATTAAATGTTCTTGCAAGAAACCCACCTTTGCCCACTGACTAATTGTGACAAGGAGGTATCAGAGTTAGCTTGGAATTTTGGGAAGACTGTGTCTACCTGATGGAGTATTACAGTGATATTCTATGAGGGAGGCCTCATGGTAGACCTCACAAAGCTAGAAGAGGAGAATTCCTGTGCAGTAAAAATTCTTCAGTGCTAGGAATTTCAGTCAAGGAATTTCTTAAAATGTCAAACTCTTCAGTTTTACCATGCAAAATGACACCCATCTGGAACAATCCAGACATCCTGATAAATAAAAAAATGTTGCACTTCCCTGCTTGGCAAGCAGGGGGCGTAAGACTACTTGAGCACTTAATTATAGACAGAAGATTCATAACGCACCAAGAACTACAAGAAAAACATGGAATAAATAAATTCTTGGAATATCAGCAACTTAAATCTGTAATTACTAAAACATTTAAATCCAGTGACAATGACCTAAAATTACCAGAACTAGTTACCTCTATGATTAATTTTTCATTGAATAAAACTCTCTCCAAAATATACAAACTCATATGCAACTTAGATAACAAAGTCTCAATTCCAACAACAAAATGGGATGCAGACTTAGGCAGAAGTACAGACACAAGCTTCTGGTCAGAAATTTGTCTAAATACCTTCAAACTAACAAAAAGTCCAAACCTACAACTAATCCAATTTAAAACTCTTCACAGAATTTACTTTACTGGACAGAGGATGTTCAAGATGGGTCTCAAAAACTCAGACATTTGTGAGCATTGTGATAGTAATTTACCTGACAATTACATGCATGCTCTGTGGTTCTGTACACCTGTACAGGCTCTCTGGCAACAGGTATGTGCTGATTTATCAGTCTGGCTTAAGGTTTCAATCACAGCCTCACCTTCACTTTGTGTGCTGGGTGACATGAGTGCCATCGATACAGAGGGAAGATTAGCACCTTTAATCTTCATAACTCTTTGTATAGCAAAAAAAACAATTTTATTAAACTGGAAAAACAAGAAAAATATTAGTGTAAGTCATTACAGGAATCTGCTATTGGATCATATCAGCTTGGAAAAAATGTCAACTAGGAGTTCAAATAACCTGGAAGGAATCCGGGCTCTCTGGTCTCCCATAGCTAACGCCATAACTTAGGGGGCGGGGTTCTTGGGTGTCGCCGCGCCCTGGATGTCTGCCGGGATTTTGGTGCCGGGGTCGGGGCCTCCCTGGCACCTGGTGGGGGTGGGGGGGCTCTGTTAGTCGGGGGGTCTGGTACGGCGCCTGGATGGGGCAAGCGCGGGGGCTGCGTGGTCTCCCGGGCCTGGGCGGGGGGGTGTGGGTGGTGCATTGGGTGGGGGTCTGGCTTGGCTCGGGGGGTGGTCCTTCTGCGTGCGCTGGGGGGCTTGCGTGGGGCCCTGGTCCTGGGGGGTCTGCCTGCGCTGGATGGGTGGCCCGTCTGCACCCGGGGCTGGGATCACTCCTTCTCCGGCCCTGGGACGGGGTGGGGCAACCCTCTTGGGGCCTGCGTTTGCTCCAGGGGAAGCATACCATGGCGGGGTCTGGGGGGAGCGGGCCGGGGGGGGGGGGGTGTTCATGGGTAAGAAGGGGGGTCCACCACCAGTATGGGACCCTTGAGACTTCCTCGGGCCCGCTGGTACCTGGCCAGGCAGCCACAGGGGCGGTGCTTGGGGGGGGGCGGTGCTTGGGGGGGGGCTTGCGCCTGGGGATGGCCCCCTCTCGGCTCCTCTCTCTTTGTGTGGGGTGGGGGTGTGGGGCCTGGAGGGTCGGCTTCCGGGCGGTGGGGCCTCTGCCCTGGGGAGACTTGGGCCCAATGCTGGGGGGGGCGGGGGACGGTTGTTTCACCATCGGGGTCAGTCTGGTAGCTGTCCCCGACCTCCCCTCCTTCCTCGTACAAACACTTATTAGGTTGGAGGGGGGTGTGCTTGCGGAATACTTCGAGGGGCCGAGCCACTTGGCAGTGGTCCCCCCTCTCCGCACAGTTTCGCCCCCTTCTCTTGGTTTTAAATGCACCTTAGACACGTAGGACCCTTGGTGGGGGGGTGCTGGGACATCACTGCCAGCAAGCAGGAGATGTCCTCCTAGTGCTCAACCCTCCAATTTTAACTGCACCGTAGACATTTAGGGCTCCTTGGCGAGAGGGTGATTGGACATCCCTGTAAGCAATCAGGAGATGTCCCCAGTGCCCTGCTCGCCAATTTTAACTGCACCCTTTATGACACACACCCTTCAACCACAAGAAACACACCTCAACATACACACACAAATACATTACACAAGGAAGATGGGAATACTGATCTTCTGTCCCCTACCCCATCCCCGGTGGGGGGAACAGGGCCTTCAGCGGTGGCGGCCTTGTCTCTTGGGTGTCGGCCTCCTGGGCCCGGCGGCCCCCTCCCCACGCAGGGAGAGGGATCCCTCAGTCCTCTGGCAAGTCCATGAGCGGGGGATCATATTCCATCTGAGCCGGGAGGGTGTCTGTGTCCTTGTGGTGCGGGTTCTGGTCCTTACCCTCGGGTGACGGGCCCCTTCTAAGTCACAACATAGGAGAGCCTGGTCAGGCTACGTACTCCTTCGGGGACCCCCACTTCTATTGGTCATCCCCCTCTAGGTGGGGGTAGCCGACCCCTGCTGTGCTCTCTTCTGGATCTCCGCAACTGCCTGGAGCTTCGGAGCGGGTCTCCCTTGGGGGGTCCTGGCTCGTACCTGGGGCTGGGGTGGGGGGATGCTCAGAACTCCTGGGTGGTGGTGGGCGGCTTGTCTGGGGTGGTGGGGCTCTCGGGGGTGGGGCCCCGCGCTGGACCGCCCGGCGCGGTGGGGGGCTGCTCTCCTGACTGGGCTGGGCCCTGCGCTCTGCGCTTCCGTACCTCACTGCGCTCGGGTGTTGGGGGCCCATGTGGTGGTCCTGCGGGCCCTGGTCTGGGTGCTTGGCCGGACTACCTGGCGGGCGGATCACCTCCATTGACCCCACAGTATGGGTGCGGGGGCGGGCCCTGGTCGGCGCTGCTGCCTCGGCGGGGGTCTTGGTGTGGGGATGTCTGGGAGCTCTCCCTCCTTTTTTTCTTTCCATTCCTTCATCCACTTCAGCTTAACATAACATTCACCTGAGCACAGGCGTCAGCTCACATTTGCACCTTCAAATAGTGTGCGTGTCAGAATGTAATGCTTTACATGTGTGGGTTGGTATGCACAAGTGTGCGTGTAAACTGGTTGTGGACAAGTTTGTGAACACTCTTGGAGCCGGCAGGTATGTTTGTAACAGCTGAGTGTGTGGACAGGCCCCGCCCATTTTAGACCAACACTCACTATTGTAATGGGTATAAGCTTCAGCATTTTGTTGCCTGTAGACTTGCAATTCTACTTTCTCCTTCCATTGGTCATCCTCTGGAATCTATACCACCCCCCCCCCTCTCTTTTCCCCCTTTCTTTTTCCGTCCGGTCCAACAAAAAGAACACAAACAAAATTAATATTAATAAAGTTTCGTTGAAATTACAAAAGGGGCTTATACCAACATACATTTTGTGTTCCCAATGATTTATAACCCCCGATTGTAAGAGTAAAATCTGTCTAATGCAAGAGGCTCTCAGCTCATATCTGTTTGCTCAGCTGTTGGACAGGACAAGTTTAAAAAAAAAAAAAAAAAAAAAAAAAAAAAAAAAAAATTCTTCAGTGCTGAGACTGCTGCCCCAGAGACCTAAATAATAGATGATGAATGGATCAAAACACAAATCATGAATCATTTGGACTCTTAGGCAATGCGAGAGTATGCAGCTCACTAGTGTTGCATGTCAATAATCTGTATTATTGCTTTTTTTTTTTTTTTTTTTATCACTGTCTCGATCTCTCAGTCCTACCTCTCAAGAAGCTTCCTCCTTGCAGCAAAAAATCTGGCTCGGATTATTGGATCTGTAATTTAAACAAGTTGCGAGGGTAAACCTTGGGAGGTGCTGAGTAATGTGAAACAGATATATAGTATTTTAAACACAATGGGCCATGTTTTTAAAGAAGCCATTCTCCTGCTATCATCAAGAAGAAAAGCTAAATTCACATGCTGCAGGGAGTTTATCTAGAATAAAATGTGTTTTCTGACAGTACAAGAAGAGCTTGAATGGTCAGAAATAGGATAGTCCAGAGTCGATACTCTAAAAACAAAAGAAAGTTGGAGGTTTGTGTGGATCTGAGTATTTTAATAGTTTTTCACAGGTAATTGATCTTGTATTTAAAATAAAACATCAAAAAAAGAATTTTCAGTTTTAACCTGATTACTGCATAATCCTGTCAAATGAACTCCTTCAGAAACTGCAGGGGTTTTGGCTCTCAGTCTCACCATGTGCAACTGGATCCAATTTTCTGAACAACTGTGCAGTTTGTCTGACTCTGCAAACGCATCTCACCTAATGTAACTCTTTGCATCGGTGGTCCTCAAGGATGTGCACTCCGTCTGTACAACCTTTACACACATGACTGCATTCTGTCTTACTCCGGTAATCACATCATTAAATTTACAGGCGACGCCAAAGTGCTTGGCTTAATCTCTTACAGCGATGAGTTGGCACGTGGGAAGGAAGCACAAGGGTTGGCAGTCGGATGGAGAAGCCACAACCTGATGCTGAACATCAAAAAGACCAAAGGGGGATTGTAGACTCCTGTGTGGTGGCTTTTATGAGCAATACTGAGGGCTACAGTTTAAGTGAAAAAACAGAATTCAATGGGAACTAAAACAGAAAACAACCTTAAATCATTTTAGCTTTGTTTTCATCTGAAAACAGATAAGAGAAAATGTCAAATGTTAAAACAGAGGCTTTATTTTGCTTTATTTTTATTGATTTGTGTTCAGTTTGACAGTGAAACAAATAGACACCCAAATCCCAGAGCTGCTTCTTTCAGAAGTTAGAATTGGAAACATGCATGGCCTGGATCACATCTGACTTCACTGGTAAAATGATTGTTGTCATTGTTAGAGCCATGAAGAGCCATGCTTTGCTGAAGAAATAGTTTGAGACGGTTCCGGATTAGCCACAAACTAGCTTTAAGTGCAAACATTTATTATTGTTTTATATTGTTTCATGAAAAATATGAACATAAATAAAGTTTAAAATTCTTTTGTATGGAATCCAGATTTCACTGTAACTTTAAACGTATATGCTTTTATTCTATCATAGAAACATTTCTTTAAAGCTTAAAATTGCGTGTCTGAGTATTTTTTATAGGAGAAGACAAAAAAAGTTGTTAAAAAGCTTGTAGCTAGGATTTAGAAAATGGGAAGGACACAAGCTCTCTTTTCCACTTCAATCTGGTTCATCCATTTGCAGACAAATAGATCTACAATCATCTTTGTTTTCCTCATCTGAGCTGGCAGCTGACTCAAACATGTTGGGTTAGCATTTTGAAGGGCTGTAAGCCAGTGGGTAAGCGTGTCAACAGATGAATGACGGGAAGTGGGGGCAGGCTTACTCCCTGCCAACAGTCCTGCTCACAACACAAAGGCGAATTTCTAAAGAACTTCTGCAGCTCTGCAGAAACTGTGTCCTTGAAAACAACACAGTTTTTTTTTTTTGGCTAAAAATGGTAGAATCATAATTAGAAGTCCACTGGAAACACTTTGAACATTCACCAGAAGATGACTTAGAAAGGTAATATGCAACAATGTACCCAAAATATAAAGAAAATGTTGCTGTGTGATATAAACAAGATTAGGTGAGGTCTTGAAAAATCTGAGGTGTACTTCTAAAATCAGCATAGTTTCTTAAAAAGAGTGATAAAAGAGAGACAATAATTGTCTGTCTGTAGTTTGTTAAAGTCTCCACAGAATGTGAGCAGAAGGGTGTCAGCCCAGGTGCTAATTCCGCTAAAACCACAGAACCTGAGCGTGTACCGAACATGAAATTGGTCCTGAAAACATTTTTCTGGGACCTCTGCCAGACTGCAATCACCATGAGTGCTGATCAAATCAAAGACCCCAAGAGCTGTCCTCTGGGAGGTGTCCTGTTGACCAACGTTCACAAAGTAAAATAGGTTCTCTCCAGAATTATGACATTTTAACATCTTTCTTTATCAGTTTAAGTTTTACATAATCTAAAATCCTTGTGTTGTGTTGATCAAACTCTTATAATGTGCAATTAAAAGCACAGTTATCTTTTGTCCCATGCAGGGATTTAATTTTCTTACCTAATTTTCAAGCAATGGTTGAATCCCAACAGTAACCTGAATGCTAATGAAAATCATGACAGCCTTCAGCCATATCCCAACTGGCTTGTTAAGAAATGCACTCAAGAATATTTATGTTGTAAATAGTCTGCATTGTTCGGGGGTTTGGGACATGGTAAAGTTTCATGTCTGGGGGCCCTGGGCTTCCCATGTAGCTTTTAGGGATGTGAAAAAGGTCTATGATCTCCATGCAGAGGTGGAATTGTGGTGAATCCACTCCGAACATTGTGTTCCTCAGAGGCATGAGGCCCTGCTGGAAATTAAATTACCTCCTTTTAGAAAATTATGGTGGTGACTTAAAAAACTAAGAATAATATTACTCGTTTGACAGTTGGAGATAATGCTGATAATTAGATACATTTCCCTGCAGACATTGAAACTGGTCTCCATTATAAGCTAGTTGAAACACAACAAAGACATACCTTAGCAAAAGGCAAATGTGCATTTAGCTTGTCAAACTCCAAGGTACATCATTGATTATTTGGCTCTCTTAAACAACAGAAGTCTGTTTGTTTCCCAACAAAACATGCGATGAATAATAAATGTGTAGTCATGCGCCAAATTTGTGTTCTCTACAACAATCTGCTTTGTCAAAACTAATTTGGAAGCTTTTGTATTTAGCTGGTGGCTGAGGGGGAAGCCAAAAACGACTTTGCTGCTCTGGAATGTTCTTAATGTATAGACGTGTTTGTGGTTTCACTGTTGTTAGAGGCAGAGAAAATGTAAAAGATTATCGTTATTTAATTATTTTGCTGCCATTTGAAGGGATTTTACCAGAGATTCATAATCGATATGCGAAGGCTTTAACTTTTCAAGATTTGCTTAACACAAAATGCTTTAATATCATTTTCTTGGGCTGACTTTAATTTGCTTTTTGATATGATAGATTAACCCTGAGTGCTTCTGGGAAACATCTAATTAAATCATGCTGTTTTAATGCTGTTTGGTGTTAATCCAGGATACCTTCTCTCAGCATTAACATTGTGTTACTTTAAAAAAGTCATATTAACCATAAGCCAGTCTTTTCTGATCTTTTCACCCCCCCAGTGTGTTTCAATTTCTTTTGACTTATATCTCACTCCCACTGTCACAAGGTTTCTTCTGATTGGTGAACCTCTCAGGGTATCAACTTGTGACTGTCTTTTAATTGGCTCACCTTTACTTGGCATCATCTATTCGCACATAAACACAGACTAGGAAGACTTGTTGTATAGCAAATACTAAGGCCTCGGTTAATATGAAACTTCACTAAAATTCTATTTGGGGTGTTTCTCAAAACATTTGAGTGAAACTAGAAGAAACGACAACATATAGATATTTTTATTGCAGAACATTTGCACTATAAAAGAAAAAAAACTCAAATGTCCCTTGAAGCTATTCTCGTTTTTTTGGCCACATAAAAAATGATATTTAAAGGAATCAACATTTTTGGTGGAAATATATTTGAATGACAAAAATGACAAATGTTTTCTATGAAAAAAACGTTGCACATATGCAAAGGATCCCCTGTTTTTCAGCAGAGTACTGGCCACTGAAAATATCCTTATAGTACAAATGTATATCTTCTTAAATGGTTTTGTTCAGAAAACTGTTCTTAAATATTAGCACAAAGAAAGAAAGGTTAAAGTGGGTTTGTGTGTGTGTGTTTGTTAAAAATAAACTGCATCCACTGCAAGCTGGTATAAATATTTTGTGGAGACAACAGACAGTCAAAATATACTGTACTCTTTGCAAATATCCTGATATATCCAATAAAGTCTCATTTTGTTCTGTGCTATTCCTTTAAACCAATTTTGATATAATACTATATACTGTATGTATATTACATCATACACAAAACAGCAATAGGTCTCTTTTAAGTCAATATTTTATGAAGTTGCATGAAATGTATAAATATTTTAGGACTATTTTGTTTATACTTGGTGGAGCACTGACTTTTCAGAATGGCCTCACTGTGCTTTGTGATGTAAAAGAACAGTTGAATTCTTTCTAAAATATTTCCTTTGTACATATCTTTCATGTTTGTACGGTATTGTTTTGTGTCATCCTGGTGTGAAGAAATGGTCCGTGTTAGTTCCCTCCAGGCAGAAACTGAATAAATAATAAGAGGTGGATCAGTTCTGTTCAGCCTTCTTCAAGGAGGTTATGAAAACTAGCCGTTACTGATGTGATGTTGCAGCTTTCTTCCTGAATGAGGCTTTCTAGAAAATATAAAAGTGCTTTTTGAATAAGCAAAAAGGGAGAATAAACTTTATTCTTGGTGACCAAACAAAGTGCCTTTCATGTAATGAAACACAATGTAAATGGCAATGTAAATAAAAAAAGCAATTATTAAAAGTGATGCTCTAAACCAGGGTTTTAACCAGAGGAAAGGACCATGTAAAAAAATGTGTGCTTTTAATTTATGTGACATGGGTCGATACAACCCCAGTCTTTCTTACGTTGGCTTGTTGGGCATGAACCTTTAATGCTGTTGTATTTAAAAATTGATTTCAAAGCATTTTGAGTAAAGAGAAAATCGGTTACTGTCGAGGACAAAAAAAGATATGGTGTGGATAAATGTGGGTGTCTGGAACCAACTTCCTTTTGAATAAACAACTAAATCCTTTCAATCTAATCTACAAACCAGTGATTTGGATTCAGGTTTCTGTCTGGTATTTAAACCAGATGAGTTTTAGTTTTTTGTGTAAAAAAAATAGATATTTTAAGACAAAAAAAGTAAAATGAGCTTAATAAGAAACCTTTCTAATAAATGCAAAAAGTGAGACTTAATTTTGCCTTGAGTGTAAAATAGTTTTCTTTAGATCAGTTTATGCAATTGAGTTCATTTTACAGAACTCTGCTGTTTGTGTTCAGCAGTCAGGAGGCATTACACATTTCCTGAGTGATACAAGGATCCAGAGCCAAGCCGGGAAGCATTTGCCCACTCATTTACTCTCATTATGGAAGAGTCATGCAGGAATGGTCTAACCACATCAAAACGGTGAATCTGCAAATACAACCAGACAATATTTCTGCCTCACTGTTTGAAACATACTTGCTATTGTTCCTGTGTATGTTGGTAATAATTCTCCTCTTTCTTCGTGCTTTTTGTGACCAATGGTTACATTGAGAACTGATTAAAATGACACAAACAATGCCTGCAGGAAGAAAGAAAAATGTTGAGTCATGTTTGTGTTTTCGTTTGGAGTCGCACTGTGGCACGTTTTGTCCAAGTTGTCTAAGTTTTTAGGCAGACTGATTCACAGTATAATGGAAATAATATAATAATGTATGTAACTAACACTCATGTACTCGAAAAAGCAAATAGTAGTATAAATAAAAAAAACTAAAATGCCCCTTTCACCCTCCTCAGGTGGTACCTCAACACAAGCTCATCTCTTCTATAGAGATCTGGGAGCTTGAGGGTCCAGCACAGTATTAGCTGTTGAAAGACCTCAGAGATCTCAGTCCAGAAAAATGCAGTGCTAGTAACATCTAAGATACTAAGCAGAACCCTCAAGCTCCCAGGCTTCTAGTAGAGGACCCAAACTTTTTGAGGCCCAAAGAGCTCAAATGAAATGCATTAAAGAAGCTTTATGTGACAATCCAAGTCTACTCTTAAAAAAAGAAGGCGGCCCAAGTGAAACAGTGGTTAAAGCCTATAAAAATTGGAATGATTGTGAGGCTATTTCTAAACAATTTCAAATGAATCCTTCAGGAATTACAAATATCATTCACACATGCCAAACTTTTTTGATGCTTGACAATGTTCTAAACAGAAAATCTTCAGCCAAGTTTACCCCAGCTTCATTTAGTGAAATGTCTGGGACTCATCAAGCCTTGGTTTTAAGAGTTTGATTTGATAAAAGATTACTGAGAGAAGAAGAAAGTTATATTTCAACTGTGTTAAATAGGATAAATAGGGTTCTTCAATATATATAAAGGTTGTTTTATCAGAATGCTGGTTTCAGGGTACAAGTTGCAGTTTTTTGAATAGTTTGCCAGGCGTGTGACTTATACACAGGTGTGAATTATAAGTGAATGAAAAAAGTGTAGCAACAACCACTAGAGGGCACTAGAGGGCATCCTACGTGTCTGTATCAATATTTGCTACTAACAGCAACGCAGAAGAAGAAGTGCTGCTCATTCTTACATTGGGCTTGGCGCGACTGTTCCAAAATGACACAGAAGATGAATAGATTTAGTGAAATTAATTTAAACAAAGAGCTTAGTTTACTTGTTAGCATGTTCTTTATGCCATAGTCATCTGAATAATTGCTCATATCTTGCTTTAATATACTAGATTCCTCCAATGATCCATAAAGCTACATACATACCCATCAAGGTTCTAAGATAGTGAAGCGTGCATATATTCAGTATATCATTGTTATCTATTCCGTTATGATTTCTATCAAGATAAAACGTCCGTTCTTGTTCTCATGGTTTGTTAAAAAAATTCTCCCAAAAGTGAAACTTTGATTTTCTTTTTCAAGAGATTCTTTTTCTGGCCAACCAGGGCCCTCAGATAGAAAGCTTTTCAATTTGAAGAGGCTTGTAGAAAATGTCTGAACTACTGTTTTACATCAGGAAGACTCAACTGTAATCGTCTCAAAGAGTTGACTTGTATTCTGCGATTTATTTGCTCGTCTCTGCTCTGCAGCTTTTTTAGACTGTCGGCCAAACACACCAGCCTCCATATCAAGGCTAGCTACCTTTTGAAACCTCCTCCTTGTGAGTTTCCCTGCCGCTGCCATGTGAGTGAGTTTGATCTGAGTTGTGTGGTCACTTAATTTTTTTCTTTTGGATCTTGGACACTGCTTGTTTGCCCATTGAAAGGGTTTATTATGTATGATTGTTTATCAAGCTAGAACTATTTTTTTCCTAAATGGATTGTGATTATAGGTATTCAGTAAACATATATGATCAAAGTAGAGCCTTTTTTAGAGATTTACTCAATTGCAGATGTGGCAAATACACTATACAGCAACACAATTCTCAAATTTAGGGATGACAAGTGGACGCAAACAGCAATAGTTCCCTAAAAATTGCAGACTTCATTTCTTAAGATAAGTAAAGTTTTAATTCATTCTTTATTCTTAAAACAAATGCCACAAAAGTCAGGAAAAATACTCAAGGCTTCAATACATCTGTTGTTTCATAATCGATTGATTAAATAATTGATGATTAATTGATTGATTGATTGATCTGGTTTGTTTCAAGTATAAATTGGATAAAACAAGAAGACAAAAATCCCATTGATTTATCAAACTCATTACAGAAAAAATGAAATGCATTGATTAAAAAACGAATTAACAAAAACAAAGGCACACTGATGTCACATTTGATTCATGAAATATAATGATTATCAACTAAAGTCAAGTAGAGCTTGATTGATTGCTTGAAAAGGAGTGGGAAGAAGCGAGCTTATATAGTATGGTCCCATGCACCCTGACTCATTTTATAGCTTTGCATAGTTTTCATAATCAGGTTCTGATCAGATCAAGTGCAGATTATAGTGTCATTCCCACTTATGACCACTAAATATCACCACATAATGAGGTTTTGAACATTTTTTTCAAAACCTTGGCCTAATTGACTACACTTTTAAGCAGCTTCACAGGGTTTTTCCCCGTCATTTTATCAGTGGCTGTTACTTGACACACTTAACTGGATGCTTCACTAACTATTAAGTTTCAAGACACCAACAAACTTAGGGACAAATCCAGTTTTTCCTGTGGTTTTGAGAATGTTAAAACCACTTCATCATTCTTCCAAAATGACAATTTCTTGAAGTGAATCAACAGTAGTGCCCCCTGGTGGTTTGGGGGTCTCTGTGTTTCCTTCTCTAGTCTGCTGGCTCTCCTCAGCAGTGTGCTTAAGATCCAATGACAATGCCTTCCTTTTAGTTTCCTATGCTTTCCGTGACAGAAATACAAAATTCACAAAAGTTTTGTTTTCTTTTTCTCAGGACTAAAATAAGTGGGATTTGACCATTTTAGGGGGTTTGGAGGCCTCTGTGTTTTTCCTTCTCATCCTCTCAAATTTCCTGGAAGTAACAGAGGATGGACCATAGGCAACCAGCAAAGCTTAAAGTATCCAGTGAGTTCTGTGGTCTGTTTGTTGATCAACGCACCACAAATCCAAACGCAACAAGTCCTCATAGTTTAGAAAATGCAAACAAATTCACAAGAAAATTATAGAATGTATTTTTTTTGTTTTTTTAACCTACATACAACACAGTTCATTGTAGTTCTCAACAATGTCTGACCAGCTGCCTCATGGCTACCTCGCCCACACTGTATCTATTTCCTGTCATATGCTGCCTCTAATAATTTTGACATTCCCTGGGGTCCTGCACCACCTAGACTGCAGACAGCCCCTTTTTCTTTTTTACCCTTGAATACGCCCCCAAAGGAAAAAAAAAGACAGTCAGCCCCTCTCCAATCCTTTCTTAACTAACCATTTTCTATGTCTCCCACTTGTTCACCCTCCTCTGTCAGAGCTCCTTCAGATCATCATTGCACCTACTTGATTCAAAGCCTGCGTTTTCTGAATTACACATCTGGGAGAAGTTAGTTGTAGAAGCTGTGGCTTTGCGGTAAATGAAGTCGAGACGCTTTGGAAAGCCAATGAGTGAACTCTATGGCCCAGACAATATTGGATCAGCCGGCAGAACTAGTAAAACGTCACTTCATCTTGCGACATAGCTGTTGAGGATCATACTACGAGAAACTCGTAATGGAGTCAGATCATTTTCCCACTGATTCTAATCATAACCTCAGGTTATATATCTGTTTTACAGTCTTGTGACAGTTTTGACTGTCACTGCAGTGTTTTGACTGCAGTGGTCCGCAACCCCTGTAGAACAGTATCATCCATAGGACAGTTGGGCAGTAGAGAAAAAAACCCACAACTTACATTTTTTCTATGATACTTATCACTCAATTCTTCAAAAAAGTTTTATTTCAGGAAATTATTTGATTCTTCCCACCATATTCTTGATGCATGTCATGTCGCTCAGTCTCACGTCAAAAATCAATCTGCTACTTTCTCAAAGCGGCTGTACTAACTGCTCAATTGAAACACCCAAGCTGGCAAAGTTAACAACAAACAAACATATTTGGAAAGTTTCTTTTAGCATAAAAGAGTTAGTGAGAAAACAGAAGAAGAGCCTTTGAATTCAAACTACAAAAGGTGCATTTCTCACAAAAAAAAAATAGAAGTCTTCACTCCAAATATGAATTTCCCCATACATCAAGCCCACTCTGTTTAAGATTCTGCAACCAGCATTTTAATGTAATGATGATGCTGCTAATAAAGGCGCTCAAACGATTTGTGTTTATTATATTTAGAAAATATCAACTTTTATTGATGGTTTTTATTCTGTTGAACCTTAAAATACGGACGAGGTTGAAGTTGGGGTCTGATTTTTTTAGCTTCAACTTTGACAGTCATGGTTAAAGGAAATTCTCTGCCACATTTTAATGGTTCCTACACCAAATCTAGTGAACAAATAAAGTTCAAAGCAGTTGCAGCTATTTTACAGAGGATGAAAATAAACCTTCAAAAGTTAAGGGAAACTAGAGGGAAAAAAAATAAAATTTGACGCCAACTTTAGCCTCATAAAGGCTGGTCCATGAAAATATTGCCTGACATTAAATGACTAATGAAATACGGGACTTTAAATGAGCTTGCAGTTGAGAACGCACTTATACTTGGAGGACACCTGGAAATGAAAAATTCCTTTTTTAAAATGGGTTTACATGTCACTTAGGTTCAGAGTTAGAATATTCGGATTTACGGTTAGTACAAACGACAAAAGAGGCCATACCAAGAGAGCTTAAGATCTGTGAAGTCAGGTATGTGAAAGGAAGGTGAGGATAATTAGGAGGCGAGGTAAGAACCTCCAGATGAGTCCTACCTGGTTAAAAATGGAGGACCACCTCCAATGAAATGAGCACATCTCTCCCGAGGCTACAGAGAACATCTGGTTTGAGTGCTGTTGAAAAAGAACCTGTTAAATCCATTATCATCACAGGCTAGCTTAAATTACAGCCAGAGGGACTAGAAGAAGAAAAAAAAAAGAAAGCAGCTGTGAGAGTGATAACCTGTGAGAAAACAGCCACTAACGTAGAGTGATGCAGGCCGGCAGCTTTACAGGCTGAGATTGACTACCAGTTGTAAAATGTATCAGCAAGAGTACAGTGTGGTGTTAGCCAGAGTGTAATCCAATCCTAATATTACAAGGCAGTAGGGGCGGGTAGACAGCGACCTTCTGATGGCAAAAATCAAAACAAAAAACAACCCTGGCTGCAGTAACTCAGTTCACGTCTTAAAAACGTTTTTTTTGTCTAGCCCGAGTTAACCCTGAACGAGAAACAAATTAAAGCTTTCATTCAGTTGGAGTTCTCTCCTGGGGGACATGCTTTCCAGAGGAGAAATCATGGGGCCGAACAGAGGGGCCAACACAGGGGCCATGCTTTGGTATTTGAAGGATGGAGTGATGACAGTGGGATGTTGTTTGTGTATAAAAAGGAAACAAAGTCAAACAGCTCTGAACATGTCAGGCCCTCTCGCATGTCACCTCTGAAAGAAATGGGTGCTGACCCAAAGCAGGCAACTACAAGTCTGGCTATAAACGACTGAAGCGCCGGCGTGCGTAAAAAATCAGTTTCTTTCCAAAAGTAAATATTGTTTTATCTGTTTAATGTTTAACCTTATTTTGGTGAAAGAAATTGAATAAAGCTAAAAAGCTGGATTACACATGTTGATGGGACCTTGTCAAAGACTGAAGAAAAGTTTGTTGAACTTATTCTATACAGAAACTACACATTAAAAGGCACTTTTATGTTTTAATCTGACATTTTTGTGCAAAGTTGCATAAGTTTCACGTCAGAATTGTTGCATTTGGGTTATTTTTATTTATTTACTTTTCTGTTTTTCTCTGTGAAAACTCATTAGCTCTGCTTTCATCCAACTTGATGCATGATAAGATGTTGGACAACATTCAAAACAAGACAAGAAATCAACAAAAACACTTTCATTTTAGGGCTGGACTTGCAAAACGGGTTTGGTATCAGCATAAAAAAACATGAAAATGCCAACAATAACATACCTTTGTAAAAAGATTTAAGTCTTGTGTATAAAAAAGATTACACAGCAAATGCGTTGACAGACATTCATTTCATGACTGTAGTTCTCCTAATGGCCAAAGATGTTGCTACAAAAGAAATGTCTTCTATTTGCTGTTATGTTCTATGGTGTCAAGTTGGAATACAACAACTTGAAACTAAAAGCTGAAAAACTGGTGTTGAAACTAAAAATAAATAAAAACAAAACAGATTTTGAAAATGGGAATGATGATTTCTGAGAGTCAAGTCTTTGTATTTCAGTTTTTAAAACTTTTGGCCCTGATTTGGCACCATGATGTTCACACATTAGCCTGGGGATGTGTGGATGACCTTCTCATGCTTTTCTGCTGTTGAAGCTGCACAGATCAACAAACACTCACAGGAGCATTCACTAGGTTCTTTATAGGATTCAACTGTTGCATAGTTGAATAGATAATTTTACTGTACTGCTCTGGAGCTTCATCTGTGATCACTATCTGTAGAAGAAACTGAAGGAGAGGAATGTTTTTCTCAGCCTTTGAATCCCCTTGCCAATGGCAAAATGACATGCTATGACAAAGCTGACATGTTAACTTAGATGTGTGATTTAACTGTGTATTGCTCCCCTGATAGAAATGTCAGGAAAAATAATAAAACAAAAAAACATTAACATTCAGTGCAATAAAACTCTATGAGTTTTAGTTGATGAATAAAGTTTTATTGTGTTTGCCTTCTTCCTACAGAGCTGTGTTTTTATAATCATAACATACTTGGCACACTAAGATTCATTGTTATGGCAGCATGAGATTATGACAACATTATGATGCCTATAAAGTATATATACAAACTCTGACAAACGGCATAAACATGTCTGAAAACCCTGTGCAGATCAGGACTGTCAAAAAATAAAGAAAACGTGTCATATTTCAAGCTGTATTTTCCCCCTTTGGAAATGTCAGTGGGTCAGACTGTTTCATCCATCTCCTGGAATTGTGATCGCACAAGTATTTGGTCCCCGTGGCACCTGTTGAATTATCTCGTCACCGCCGTGGTGTCAGGCGTGTGACTCGTTCACAGCGTTTGTTGTCCCGTTCCTCCAGTCAGTTGAGCTCTGACCATGTCAGGCCTGAAAGCTTTGGCAGAAATGTTTTGAGTCATGGACATGCTTGTGTTTGTAGCACATTCTGACTGAAAAGCATCCGCCAGTCATTCCAGCACCTCATCTCTGACATGATCACATTCAGATGTACTGTATAGACACTGTTCTAAGTTGTGGCTTGTGTTGTGACATTGATGGCTGGATAACCTTGCTGTAGACAGCTGCACGTCTCTATTTTAGCTTGATATTGAGTATGACAACTGACTTAAGGGCATGAGGACAAAGCATTGCCGTCCTCATGCTGTGCAAAATTGCTGAAATCTTCTGCTGTTTACCAGCCAAATTACACGAAAAAAACCACCAAAATCTAAGTTTTTCTAAACCTATAATACAGAATTTCAAAAGTTGATTTTGCCAAAACTTGAACTGAAAAGAGGGACTGTTTTCAGATGGTGGTCATACTGTACTTGTTCCCTTCCGAAGTGCCGCTTCTCATTTGAGCTGCCTTTTCTTGGCTGACTAAGGGCTTCCCCGTCACATACTTGCCCATCACGGCATCACAGAATGACTTGTGCATTGGGGGATTGTAATTTTTCACCCCACAGCTCTTTTCCAAAATACTTTCCGGGATATTTTTCAAACGAGGTGTAATTTGGGCTCCTTTTGCTCAGCTGCCCACCTGTGCTGGCATGGAGGCCGTCTCCTCCTCCTCTGTTTTGTGGGAGTCAGTCAGCGACGGCCAAGTCAGAGCCACATTTGTTTCGCGCTAATCCCCTTCATGAGAGAGACTGCTTTTATTACGGGAGAGAGCTTTGATCCCCCAGAGATGAAGACAAAAAACACTTAAGCTACTTAGACAGCCCTTTTTCTTTCACTTCCTTCTTCATTTCTTGGCTCATCTTTTTGCTTCTATGCTCCAAAGAGGAGGGGGTCACTGAGGTTGTGCAGGGTGTTGGCCCCACATGTTAGAATGCTACAGAATGTTTAAAAACTACAAATAACAAAAACATTTTAGTGTCCTTATGCATTACAGGAGCTCTTCAGTGGGTCAGGAAAAGAGTTTGTGTACTTTGTTTAAAGTCCCACTCCAATCATCTTTTGGTCTCTTTTTGTTCTTGGACATCTTTTTTTGTAATTATGATTGTGCCATTTTTAGCCAAAATTCAAAGACGTGTCGTTTTCTAGAACATTTCAACAGATTGGCAGTAGTTAATTGGAAATTTGCCTCTGAGTTAGGTGGGACTGTCAGTGGGGAGTAAGCCTGCACTCATGCCCCATCATCCTTTTGTTTACACTCTCTCCGGCTAGCAACAATTTGAATAAAGAAATACTCAGAAATGCAACTGTGAGCTCAATTTTCCTTATATATGTCCTCGATCATGATAAAAATTCTAAAAGAACATGTTAAAAAGACCAAAAACGATTTGCATCAGAGTCTTTAAAACAAGCATTGCCAAATTGCCATCCATGTCTTATGAGATATCATTATTTACCTTGCTAGCATGTTGCTTCTGCAGTGGTATGCAGTAATTGTAATTACTGCAGTGGTGATCATAGCCAGACCCTCGCCAAGGTGAAAAGGAAGGCTTGTCTGTTTATGTGTTTGTTTTCCAACTGCTGTGGCCCAAATGACCTTTTCAGTGACCCTGAACCTGAAAAGTATATTGATAAACACTTTATTCAAACTCCAGGTGGCCAACACACACTCTTGCACATGCACACACAAACGCAGAGAAAGAGAGATGCATTTCACAGTCGGACTGGCAGCAAAATACATCCACTGAGGGGTGAAATCGCTCAAGTCCTTTTATTTTTAATCATTTCTTATTCACAAAACCGTTCCTCCCTTTTCTGTTCCCTGTTGTAGTCTCACTTTCTCACACAAACTTGCACTTTTAGAAGGTTAAGGAGTCCAGCTGCTGCCAGATCCCCTTCCAATGCCACTCAATGTAATCAGTCAGTCAGTATGGTAATTCACCCGCCGAGTAAAGTAAGTACGACTACTGAACTGCCCCGCTCCATCTAGCTCCTCTCGTTGGTTCTGCCCACTCCCCCTCACTAAAGACACAGGTCCAAATTGCTCATTTGCTGATTGTGAGAGCCAAGTTGAAAGTTTTACACCCAGAAAAACAACACAGCGCTGACTTTGGTTTCAGGTGAGTATAGGATAACCACCAACACTAAACAGCAGATTTTAGCTCACAGTTGTGCAAATGTTTTGGTAAAACTGAATTCTGAGAATACAACCGCAGAAATGTTCAAGTCTCAGTTAAAAAATCAATAGAGTAAGCTATAAATAATCATTCTGTTTGCATTTTGTTAACATAACAATGCATCAGAAATATTTTTTCCATTTAAGCTATGAAACAATTCTGTAACTTTTTTTGCAAAGAAGTAGGGTTCTGATTATTTATTATCCCTTTGTGCAAGAGATCAAAAACTCAATATTCTGTTATATTATATTTTTTTTGGTGTTGAAAAAATAGACAATATTTAGGAATAGTTCAGCCTGTAGTTTCAGAAAAGACTAATGAATAGGCTTTGTTGTGCCATGTTTAAAAGTAAAATTAGCGTTATGACTGCATTATGACTGTTTTTAAGAAAAAAACACCTAATATGAAGCATTTCAGCATTGTTATTTAGTCAAAATATCAACAACAAAAAAACCTGCTAATGTCTGCCTTTATTCATTAAAAAAGGAGCAGGGTTTACTTTTTCCTCTTACCTTTACAAAAGAATGACTTATCTTGTTCTGCGCATCGAATCCAGTCTTTTGTCAGTTCCTAGGGTCAAAACTAAACATGGAGAATCTGCATTCAGCTTCTATGCTCCACAGATCTGGAAAAGACTTCCAGAAAGCCTTAGATCAGCTGAAACACTCAGTGTATTTAAATCCAGGTTACAGACCCATCTTTTCTTAGCTGCATTTGATTGATTTATATTCAAAAGTTTACATCCACACTGTTTATCTATGCTTGTTTTAAATTAACTTCTTTTTAACTTTCTATAAATTTTATTTTAATGATCACACCTTTTATATTTCTTTTGATTGTTTTCTTTCTTTTATGTTTTATGTAAAGCAATTGGAATTGTCTTTGTACATGAAATGTGTTATACAAATAAACTTGCCTTGCCTTGTATTGCCTTGTCTCACAGATTTACTGTTTTGATTCTGCAGCGAATGACATATATAGCTGGGGCACTTCTAACTGGCAAACAGTCCGCCATTGCCCTCAGGAACTAGGTGTTATTAGACATGAGCTAAAAGTGGATTGGATGCAGGTCTGAGATGCGTTAGGGGACACATACATGACTTCAAATGAATGTTCACCATTGGTCAGCTGGATAGAAGGCTGTGGATAAACATATCCACTTACAGGTTCATGATGATATTTAAGAGTTCTATATATAACCCTAACCTATTCTTTGACATTGTTTTTCTTTTTTTTTGGTTATAATAATCAGATTTAGATGTTTTTCATTTTCTAATATCTCTTTGTTAACCCTGAAGATGATTGTTTTGGTGTTTGTGTAATCCTTTAAAGCATTTTACTTTACTTCATCTCTCACTGCCAAATTTAAATTCTGTTTTAATTCCACTTTAAACACGCACTTCAATGAAAATGGTGTTCATGTGTAATGAAGAGGCGGAGGCATTTGGATGCATAAGCAACTGGGTTTAATGAAAACGCAGACAAGAGCAAGGCGAAGTGTAGTCATAAATCAGACAGGAGTCAATAAGTACAGAGCAATGCGAGAGCTCCCTCTGGTGGTTGGAGGTAGAGCTGGACGGTTGAATACTAACAACACAACCACCACCCCCCACCCCCCACGAGCGGCTCCGGAGATGAGAAAGCTAACGGCTTCCGTGTCAGTCATGAAGTTTGGGAGCCGGTCTATCTGGATAATCTCGATGGAAGTCTGAGATTAGGGAGGAGTCAAACCCAGGAAGATTCTTCTGGGCCGTTGTTCTGTAGTTTCTAGAGTGGTGGGTAACTTGGGCAGAGGAAGGAGTCGACAGGCTTTGGAGAAACAATCAATCACAGACAGTGTGGTGGTGCTACCTCGGGGACGGGCAGGTCTGTGATGAAGTCCACAGCTATGTGGGACCATGGACGTTGAGTACTGGTTATTACAGTAATGGAGCAATGGGTAATGGTTGCAGAAGCCTGGTTTGGAGCTCACGAGGGGTTTTGGCCATCTTGCACGAGTTGCACACCATAAAAATCAGAGCCACATCCACCTGCATAGTGGGCCACCAAAAAGAGTTCTACATGATAGCTTGAGAGAGTTGAGAGTTGAACTCCTTTGCACCTCCACAATGAATTGAGCAGACAGATTTAGATGACGGAGGACAGGTGACTTGAAGAAACGTTTTAAGGAGTGAAAAGCTGTGGTGGCTTCCGGGGTCCATTGAAGGTGCTTGGGTGCTCTCTTAAGGAATGAGGTGAGAGGAGCTGCCACCAAACTGAAATCATGAATGAAGTGGTGATAGAAGTTAGCAAAACCAAGGAAGCGCTGTAATTCCTTCACAGTGGTGGGTTGTAGCCACTGCAGACCTGCTTCCACCTTGCCTTAATCCATGGTGACTTCCTCCGCACTTATCAGCTAATTATGTTGCCAAGGAAGGAGATGGATGTCTTGTGAATCTTGCATTTCTCCTTGGTGTACAGATTGTGGTCAACGAGCCGCTGAAACACGAGAAAGACATGCTCCTCGAATTTGTTGTAGTAGATACGTCCATCATTGATGAAGGTGATGATGAAGCATTGGAGCATATCCCTGAAGATGTTGTTAATGAAGGATTAGAATTCAGAAGAGACATTGCAGAGTCCAAAGGGCATGACCAGATGTTCGTAATGTTCAGACATGGTTGAGAACGCCATCTTCCACTTGTCACGCTCATGGTTGCGTCTGAGATTGTAAGCATTGTGCATGTCCAACTTGGTGAAGTATTGGGCCTGACGCAGTTGCTCCAGAGCAGGTGGGACCATGAGTAGAGGATTTCAGGAACCTGTGAATTCCGCTTTCACTTTCACTCTGCCTATATCACTGCACTTTGCAAACCGCACAGTGGAGACACTGGGTATGATTGTCTCTAATGCAGCAGGAACTTTCATTTGCTCTCCTGTGATGCTCATGTGGCAGTCACCGCCCTATATAAAGGACCTCTGGGGTCAAGTCAAATCCAGTTCCTGACCCCACCAGTCACCGTCATGAGACCCTCCGCCTTTTCACCATTGAGTCTTCTCATTGTCTTTTCGTCCTCAGGTTGCCTTGGCTGGAGAAGCACGACCCTGCAATAAACTGGTCTAAACACAAACTCCTGTTCACCTCTGTTTGTTGCCAGCGACACTGTTTTCAGGCTTCCAGTAGGACAGCACCATCACGTCCAATCGCGTCCATCACCCTCACAGACAGTGGTGCAACAGGTGTTGAGGAAGGGTTGCCGCTCCAATACCGGGATCTGCTGGAGGCCTTTAACAAACAACATGCCACACAGCTTACTCCGCACCGACCCTATGACAGTGCCACTGACTTCCTACTGGGACCAGTGCCAGCTTGAGGACGGGTGTTCCCAACCTGAGTCGGTCGCCATGCAATCCAGCTTCTCAATCATGTGTTCTGGCACTACGGTCTTCTGGAGGACATCGTGTCAGACCGTGGCCCATAGTTCACCTCACGGGTGCTGCAAGCAATTTGCAGGGGTCTGGGCATCAATGTGAGCCTCACCTCCGGCTACTACCCCCAGTCTAAAGGCCAAGTGAAGCGCCTGAACCAGGAAATCACACGGTTCCTCCGTACCTACTGCAGTCAATACCAGGAGGACTGGAGTCGATTTCTGGTACGCCCAGAACTCCTTCAAAAAGGCTGCGCGGCTTTCCCTCAGTGTGTGCTGAGGGTTCGGCCACCGTTCTACTACTGGCTGTGTAGTGAGTAGTTTCACCACTGAGAGGAGAACTGGGAGGCCGCACATGTCCAGCTCCACCGTGCCATTCCCCAAACTCAGACCTCCGAGACCTCCGATTCCCCTGCAAGAAGCTCAGTCCAAGGTATGTGGGTCCATTCACGATACTCCATCAGATCACCCCTGTGTCCTTTTTCCTGCATTTCCCTCCGGAGTACAGGGTCTCACCCACCTTCCACGTCTCGTTGCTGAAACCAGCCAGTGGCCTCCCCGTATGCCAGCCGGGGATGTCGGGCCTCCTGTTATGGTGGAGGGAGAGGCGGCCTACCTCGTCAGGGACCTCCTGGACTCCCAGCACCGGGCGGGTCTGCTGCAATGTCTGGTAGATTGGGAGTGGTATGGACCGGAGGAATGCTCCTGGGTGGCCGTGGACAACATCTTTGATCTCTCCCTGATCAGTGAGTTCCACCGCTGTCACCCCAACAGGCCATCACCCACAGGCTGTGGTCGTCAGAGGAGGGTTTCTCGCTTCTGGAGCCGCTCGCAGGAGGGGGGCTCTGTCAGAAGGCAACACTCTGTCTTCCCCTCTGATCATCAGTGAGACCAATCACCTGAATACTGACTGCAGCAATCTCCACACCTGGTCCTCATCATTACATCAGCCACCAAGACATTTAAGCACTGCTCAGACACATAGTTCCGAAGTATTGCCCGTGTCATTCTGCCAGCATGCCAAGCATTCAATCTGTTGTGACCACCTGTTACCTGACCCTGCATTGTTCCTGACTCTGCTCCATGTCGTCTGCCCTGACCTTCTGCCTGGTCCTGAACTCCAACTTAGCTCTGTGGACTTATAGTGCAGCCTGGTTGCTTCCTGCCTAACTTTGCTTAACAAACCTGCTGCAAGTGGAACCAGCTGTCTGCCCGTTTTTATGACACAATTAAATAGCTTTCTTTGCCGCTGCAGTCCAGGTCTACATATTTATTTCTTTTGTAAGTGACCATGTTAACAGCGGAATAGTTCCAGAAGAAGTGTGTATTCAGAAATTGAAGCACGCAGCGGAAGCCTGAACCAGTCCAAAACAGTCGCTTCGCGAGTGTCATTAATTTGTGTTAGTTTATATTACTGTGTTAATTATTTTTTTTACTGAACTTTAATATACAGCATTTTTACATTTTTTTGTAAGCAGGGTTTCTTTGTGGAAATTAATACATTAATATAAATTGTATGACTAAATTGAATAAAATGAATATATTTAAACATTAAAGTTACATTAATCTTTACTTGAACATGGAGATGTGGTATGTAAACGTGACTGAAGCGTTGTCTGGATAAAACTGCTGCTGCATGTTTCACAGAAACTTTTTTAAGTTGATTAAAATATCAAACCTGTCCCATGGACTTCTCAAATCATAGGTTTGCTTAGGGAAATAAATTAACTTTAAGGAGAAATTTAAATTATTTTTGTAAGCTTTCTACTGAAACACACAATATTAAAATGTTTGGAACCAGTTGATCAAGAATGAAAAGTGTTTGGATGCCTTGTCATGAAAGCTGGAGCATCTATTCAAGGATAACTCCTGCTAATCCTGATCCTCTGATGCTCTACTTTGGAATTTTTGGTCAAAGGGCACTTCCTTCAACAACCTGTGGAATTTAACACAGATTTGGATGATCTTTTATGGATCTGAAGATCATGGAAGTTAAATTTCTGCATGATAGCATTTTTTAAAACTTATTTCACGCAGGACTCAAAAATGTTTTACATAAACAATTTTCAGGCACTTAACACCAGGTCCAAATAGCTCAGTGTCATCTTTCTAAGAACTTAACACGATAGCTCTGATATATTGTAAATGCCAAGTCAGCGCACTTCCCTGCTGCAGTCAGCATTTAGCTCAAGCTTTCCTCCACCCGGTCAGAGGAGGGTTTGATGCCTCCACAGATGTATTTTCCTTTCTTTCAGGGGATGTTTACCAGACAAACAATCAAGTCCCAACAGGAAACAAAATGGGGGATGGAACAGAACACATGGCACAAACCAGGAATGTGAAAGTTACATGGCGACCATCTCGAATCCGGTACTCACCCCAGTCTTGTTTGTCTGAAGTTGATATAAACAGAACTTTGTGTATTCCAATTTGACCCCTTGACCTTTTCCCAGAGGTTTAAATTTGGATCATGGCATGGAAATGTGGCAAATGCTAATTTCAAATGGGAAAATATATGGCCTAAATAAAAGTTCAAAACTCTTCCTCAACCTAATATACAATATGTGTTGAAGCTTTCCATAAAGCTGTGTAAAGTTAAAGAACCAGAGGTGGCTTTGCAGATGTCCACAAGGGCACTCAAGAAGAGTGATGACAAGAATTACGTTAATTAGAAAAACTGTTATTCTTCCCTGAGGACCAGCCAAAAACTGTTTCCCCACACAGGGACCCTGTTTGTTCGGATTACCATGGCAACTGATTACCTACCTCAAACCTGACATCTTCTCTCGTTTGATTTACTGAGTTTGTTTGATGCAGCTGCAGAGCAACATAAAGCAAAGCAGGAAGTTCACATGCAGTTTGTAGGGGAAGAGCAGAGAGGCAGATTCCTCGATAAACACTCACATTCATACACTCTTCTGTGTGTTTATGTGTGCAGTGTTGGGTTCTGTTTAGGTTCACTGGCTGTTCAGCATATACCCCCTCCCTTTACTCCCCCAGTTATGTTTATAAACTTTAATCTGTAGTATGGCCTTCTGCAACATATTAGAGTAAGAGAGACATTTTTTATATGTCTGCAAAACTATCTTAACCTGAGGTTCATTTTTTCTTTTGTTTTTTTTTGTTTTGTTTTAGACAAAACAAAAAAAAAAACGACATCATAGTTTCAATGTCTTCCAAATCGCTTTAAGGTAAATCTCACAACTGAGGAACATCACAGACGACAAAGGATAATCAACCCTGATCAAATTTTGACAGAAAAGTCCCATGATGGGAACAGATACTTGTTGAACGAATCATTTTGCATCATTATCAAGATACAACTTTTAAAACAACTTTTAAAAACCTTGTCTGAGGAGTAACTCACACCATCACCCTCCAGCACTACCATAAGATTTGGATTTGCCTTAGATCCCTTAGTCCTCTGGCAAAGACCATGAGCGGGGGATCACATTCTATCTGAGCCTGGAGATATACGTGTTTTCCTGGTGCAGGTTCTGGTCCTTGCCCTCGGGTGCCGTGCCCCTTCTAAATTCCATCATTGGGAGAGTCTGGTCGCTCTATGTTCTCAACACCCTTCGAGGAGCCCCACTTCTCTTGGTTGTCCCTCCTCTAGGTGGAGGTGGTCGGCCCTTGCCGTGCTCTCTCCTAGATCTCCTGCAGTTGCCTGGAGCTTGGGGGGCGGGGTCTCCCTGGGAGTCCCTGGCTTTTACCTAGGGCTGGAGTGGGGGGATGCTTGGAACTCCAGGGTGGTTTTTCTGGGGTGGGTGGCCTGTCTGGGGTGGTGGGGCTCTCTGGGGTGGGGCCATGCACTGGACCCCCTGGTACGGTGGGGGTGGGGGGGCTGCTCTTCTGGCTGGGCTATAGCTTCCACTGTGTGCTTTCGTACCTCACTGGTCTCAACAATTAAAATAATAGTTTTTGACATATATGTAAAATAAAAGCTGCCATTCAAAATCAAAACAAAAAATGTAAAAAAAATAGTATTTCTTTTAAAACGTTTATGTCTCACACAAAGAATGAGCATCCTTAGGTTTTTGTGATAATTTGTCTGGTGAACATGCTAATTTACACCTATAAGCTGGAGAAACTGTTAATTGAAGTTGGCTGGTGGAAAAATGCACCCTCTTTTTTTCAGGATTCAAGGATGCAGTCGGTCCACAGTCATCCTTTTCTGTTCACCTATGAAATCCATGAAGGCAAGTCAAGGACAAAACCTCTTTTCTTGTACAGCCATGCTGTTGTGAGTTGTGTAGAATAACATCTGGCTCTGTTGTGCTTAAATAACCACAGACCTCCCTGAAAAAGACATATGTCAAAGAAGTCATCCATGTCACTTGCACTGACAAACCCTCATGGGTCACACTTAACCACCAGCTGCCAATTTTGTGCTTTTAAGAAGATCCCAGTCAATATGTTTCTGAGGAAAGTGTCAGCATGTTTACTCAATTTTTATTTCAACTTTATTTATACAGTTTAAATTATATGTTTTAGGGATATAAAGGCAAATCTGTGAGATTTGGTGTTATTTCACCAATAACAGTGAAGTCATGTTGGTCCTTTTTTCTTTATTTTGTCAGTTAGTGTGTTTGCACATGTGTCAATCCATCATATTTAATGTTCGATTTGAAATATTATTTAAGGAAAAATTAGGAGAGTTTTGCCTCATTTTCTGGTTTTGTCTTTCACACTGCACTTTCCAGGTTTAGCCAAACCTGTTGTGGGTCGTCAGGCGCCACGACAGCTCCCACCTGTGCTCAATCAGCCACCAGGTATGGCCACCATGATTGCCTGCACCTGGGTCTCCAGCAGGTGTATAAAGGATCGTGGAGATCCCAGCTCCGGCGCCAGACAGTTAGCTTGCCTAAGACGTGGCTCCCGCTTTCTCTGCACCACCCCTGCTGCTCCCCTGGGCTCATCCAACTCCACTCTCGACGCAGACCAATCCATGCTGGACTTTCCCCCATCAACATTCATCGCCTTACCCTCAAATAAACTTCATAACTTCAATTGTGTCCAGCGCTTGGATCCTCCCCTTCCTGCTCTCCGCCTAACAGAACCACTTTGAGTTATGCTGGAAATGTGTGGTACAATGTTGAGTCAGTAAGGTCATTCCAGAGTCAATGATCGATTGATTGCCTCAAGCAAAAATCCAAGTCCTCGTTTCAGCTCATTATTGATGTCAAATATGAAGCAAATCTAAAGTACTATAATCTTGGATATGCATTATCATCACAGAAGGGAAAGTGTTTTGGAGTCAGAGGGTTAAAAAATATTTATTGTGCTGGAACGAATAGTGACTGACTTGCTTGTGCAATAACCCTTGTGGTGGTCTCACTTGATCTGATCCAGCTCCAGATACATTTGTTATTAAACCAGTCTCAAAAAACTTGTTTCTTGACAAACATGGGATCACTTTAAATACACCCTGTAACTATTCAACCACCTGTCGGATAAAAATGTAAAATAATATTTCAGGTCTGGCACTCAGGCCAAACAATTCTATTGATTACATCCAAAACCCCTTTCATTATGATACATCTTCCTTTAAATACTCCAAACAGTTTTAGTTGACTTTCTCCACAGATGAATCAGTAAAATAAGGGCTTACTGTTTGTTTACTCCATTAAAAAATGTTTATACACAAACAAAACAGAAATGGGCCAATAGCGATGAAAAACATTGATCAGATATGAATAAATATAATTATTTGTTTTCAACTCCTTATTTTGAATTTAGCCTTTGGAAGTTTCTAAACTTTTTGGGATTTTATGTTTTCTGGGCTTAATTTATTACTACTCCCGTATTACTTACAATGAACATGGTCTGATGGTATGTCGATCATAGATTGCTATGATGATTTGTTTCCCACTACCAAAAGGATGTTCTTACTAAAAAGCAGTGGATGCAGTTTGTCTTTCACAGTCACAAAGATGGCTTTGAATTTTTTTTTTCAAAATTAAGTACAAAACCCACTTTGTCACAAGTAGAGACAAAAATAGACTAAATCTCATTTAGTGCAATAATTTCATAGAAATGTGTAACTGAAACTGTTGAAGCTGAAGAACAATTTGATTAGTAAATTCTTTAAATTTACAATTTCCCTTGCTCATCTTAGTGTCTGTGCATATTCAAAGCATGTCCTTCATCCTCTACCGTCTTTGGTTTTGTCCCTTGGCTGTTTCCTTGACGCCCTGTCTCGCCCCACGTTTCTGATTCCTGCCTGGCCTCTGACTTTGTCCTGTCTTTGCCCTTGCTTTGTTTTGTCATTAATAAACTCCTTCCTGCAAATGAATCCAAACGCCTCTGCGTATTCATCACAGAATACTTAGCCAAACACAGATCCAGCGGCAGCCGTACCTACATCTGCAAATCCGGCAGATTTGCATCTATGCTCCTGGAATACTACAGACAGCTCCACTGCCTGTTTCTATCAACTGATGCCATCGTGGAGAGACTGTTAGCTAACCCATTGATGCCTTCAACATCTTACAAACTGCCTCAACCCATGCCTTCCTTACCTGTTGTTTATGGGGCTTCTTTGTCTGGTCCACGTCTCTCACTGCCAGACAAGTTTGGCGGGAGACCCGAACAGTGCAACGGGTTTTTTACGCAGTACCAGCTGTACCTCCACTAGCAAGCCCACCTCTTTTCCATGAAAGAATCCAGGGTGTCATTCCTTTGTTCTCTCGCTCTCCAGGGAAGTTTTGGAGTGGTTATCTGTAGTCTGGACTGGAGGCTTGCCGTCCTTCCATTCCTATAACAACCACACAGCTGCTACGCACTTTCTTTCATCATACAAGCGAGGGAAAAGATCCGAGTGAGCAGCTGATGGACTTTAAACAAGTAGAGGAGACTGCCGCTGCCTACTCCCTTCGCTTCAGGACGCTAGCTGCCCAGACGGACTAGGCTTCAGTGGCCCTCAAGACGGTTTTCCGCAGAGGACTGAACCAGGAACTCCAACGCAAGATTGCTTCTAGATATGAGGATATGGACTTGGATCCGCTTATTTTGGATAATTTCCTGTGGACCAGGACGCCAAGAGACAATAGAATCAAGCTGTTGGTTCCTCGGTTTTGTTCATTTTTACCACTGTTTCATCCAGGGTTTTAGCTCTGTGGCGGTTCCACTCACCTCTCTCCTCATGGGGGTGCCCAAGCATTTACAGTGAACTCAGGAAGCCGCTGCAGCCTTCAACAAACTCAAGAAATGCTTTACACACTCACCTATCCTGCGTCATCCTGATCCCTCTCAGCAATTTATTGTAGAGGTGGACACCTAAAGCACAGGCATGGGGGCGGTTCTGTTCCAATGTCATGGTCAGTTTTCCAGAATGTTTCCCTGTGCCTTTTTTTTTCTAGGAACCTCACTGACGCTGAGAGGAACTATGATGTGTGGGATTGGGAGCTACTCGCGATGAAGGAGGCCTATACAAAGTGGAGACATTGGTTGGAGGGAGTATCACATACTTTCTTGGTGTTGACACACCACAAAAATCAGTACATCATGTCTGCCAATGGACAAAATTCTTGTCAAACCTGTTGGTCTCTTTTCTTTTCCTGCTTTTAATCCCAGATAACCTTTAGACCAGGTTCAAAGACCGGCAAAGCAGATGCACTTTCCCGCACGAGATGGAAGGTGAAGATCTGAGTTCTGCTGAACCTGTGGTGTCTGCCTTGCTAATCCTGGCTCTGATTCAGTGGGACATCATCATAGAACTGATGGAGATTAACCAACTTGAACCACCGCCCTGCCCTGTCAACCGAGTGTATGTATCCCCCTCTCATCATCAGCGGGTCCTACATCTGGTGCATGACACTCCAGTGGCAAGACACCCAAGCATGGCAGGTACCCAGACTCTCATGCAGAACTCCTTCTGGTGGCCTACCATGCAGGTAGATGTGGCACAATTCGTCAAAGACTGCATCCCATGTCAAATGGAAAGGACCCCTTGCCAGCTCCCAGCCAGGCTCTTGCAGCCCCTGCCAACTCCACAACGGCCCTGGTCACACATAGCCAGGGACTTCATCACAGACTTGCCTCACTCCAACGGTAACACCACCATACTCACTGTTGTTGACCGTTTCGCTAGAGCCTGTCATTTGCTCCCGTTGCCCAAGTTGCCCACCACTATGGAGACAGCCAAACAACTCACTCTGCACATCTTCTGACACTACGGCATCCCTGAGAATTTAATCTCGGACTGTGGTCCTTAGTTCACCTCAAGGGTTTGGCGAGAGCTCGGCAAGAGGTCCGGCATAAATGTCAGCCTAACTTCAAGGTACCATCCCCAATCCAACAGGCAAGTGGCTCAAACAGGAAATCACCCAATTCCCGATAACCTATTGCTGCCAACACCAAGAGGACTGGAGCTGGTTCCTGGTTCCTGGAATGTGCAAATCTCCCTGAAGAAGGCATGCACTAGCTTAACTCAGTACCAGTGTGTCCTAGAGTTCCAGGTGGCGTTCTTTCCTTTGTTTGGAGGTCCCACAAAACTGCTAGCCGTGGAGGAGACCTGTGCACATTCAGCTACGGCATGCCATTCGCCGGTTTCAAGCACAGGTTGATCGGCACCTTCGTGCAGGACCCGACCTCCAACCGGCCAGCGGGTGTGGCCGGGATCTCTGTCTGAGGCTGCCCTGCAGGAAACTTAGCCTGAGGTTTGTGGGACCCTTCCAAATCACAAAAAAGTGTTACGTCTGTGTCCTTCCATCTCGCCTTGCCCCCAGAATACTGGATCTCTCCAACCTTCCACTTCTCCCTACTAAAGCCTGCAGTCCCACCTCCGGTTGGGGCCTCACCCCCAAGTCCGTCAACACCACGGTGCCCCCTCTCATGGTGAATGGCGAGGAGGCCTACCTCGTCAACAGGATCCTGGATTACCATCGGCTGAGAGGATAGGCTCCATTATTTAGTGAACTGGGAGGGATATGACCCAGAAGAATGTTCCTGGGTCGCCTCTAATGACTTTCTCGACCCCTCTCTGCTCTCTGACTTTCATAGTGACCACCCGGACCAACCTGCTCTTCGACCATGTGGCTGTCCCCGTTGACATTGGCCTTCTTGCTTACGGAGCAGCTCGCAGGGGGTGGGGGGCTCTGTCAGGCCTCAGCCATCCGGCTCCACCTCCGTTCACCAGAGGAGCCCTCTCCTGAATAAAGATCTCCCCACATCTTCACCAGCTGTGTTCCATCCACTCATCAGCCTAACCATATTTATATGCCCTTTCTTGCCTGTGCTCCTTGCGAAGTATTGCCCTGCATTCAATCTTGAGCATTTTTTATGTCCTCTGGCGTCTCTGGTTTTGACCCTTGCCTGTTTCCTCAACACCCTGTCTTACCCCACGTTTCTGATTCCTGCCTGGCCTCTGACTTTGTCCCGTCTTTGCCCTTGCCTAGTTTTGTCATTAATAAACTCCTGCCTGCAAATGGATCCAAACGCCTCTGTGTATTCATCACAGAGAGGTTGTGATTAAATGAATGAATGAAAATGTATTATTTTCATTGTTTTATCTACTGCTTCACACATGTTTTTTTTTCTTTTTGCTGTCATGTCTTTTATCTGTTCTTGCTGGAGAGTTGTTTTAAACCGTGGATTTTATCACGCATAAATTAAAACAGAACATGAGAAAAGCAGTGTGCAGAGATTCACACTTCCAAAAGTTTCTGTGAAACACACAGGAGCTGTTTTATCCAGACAGTGCTTTGGTCACATTTACATACCACGTCTGCATGCTCAAGTTAAAGATTCATTTAAATATGAATGATGAATGCAGAGTGTGCTGCTGTCACAACAGATGGGTGATGGACTGTGACCTGTCAGGAATTGGTTGACAACTCCTGGGAAACGAAGAATTCTGTTTGTTCAAAATGAGTTTCCAACAAGTGTGTTTCTTCTGTTTCCTTCTATACATTGTGAAAACATTAAAGCAGGTAACATTTTGGAACCCATTTCAACAAAACAAACCTCAATTAATATGTCTTATTCAGTTAAAAACATATATTTATGTGGTTTGTTTCATTTAATGCAAATAGAAGTGATTGCCACTATACACTTAGCATTGTATTTTATTAAATCTGAAAGAAATGGAATGTCATTAACACCAGGACATATTTTATACTATTATTAAACACTAAATCACTTACATGCCAGTAGAAATATTCAATTACATTCTGAAAGTTTAGCTTTTACTAAGTTCTCCTGACTTTAGGAAGTTTGTGAAAATTAATGGGAAAGACTACACTGATTGTGGTCTTTAAAATCAGGGTCCCATTGCAATGTCTATCCACCATACCAAAACAATTCTTAGCCTAAAGCATGCATGTTTAACTCCTAACCCTCATGAGTGAGTTGGAATTGCAGGAATAAGGAAAAGCAAACAAGGCCAAACAGAATTCTAGGAAACATCAGCCCTCAATGTCCTGCAGTCCCATTTCAAAACATATTTGCTGTTCAGTCATGTTAAATTGAAAACTGGAAAGAAAAAAAATATTAAATTTACACAAGGCCAGCTCCCCGTGTTGACTGAGAAAGCAAGAACCAAAATTACACGTCTGTTCCAATTTATTTCACTCCACTCCACAGTTCCACTTACAGTTGTGTTTCTGATTTAGGAAATGTTCTCACTTCTCTGGCCTTCAGGCAGACTTTCACCCAAATGGGGGAAGCAGAAAAGCTAGAGTGCAATGTGAGAAAAAATAATTGTGTGTTTCTGGGTCTTCGTTTTTCTTCTCTGCTTAAAATTGAAATTTTTGCAGAAGAGTTAGTTTCCTCTTTTCCAGTCTGAAGTCATCATAAACCCTATAAGCCTATGACCATTCATATCATATTTGACACATGCATTTCTGGGAATCCTATCACGGTAGCATGATCCAAACTTTTCTTAAAACCTCATCGTATCTCACTTGATCCATCTTTTCTGCCCTTTAGTCTATTATAGTTCCCCTAGAGGCAGAAGAAGGGCTTTTCCTGCTCATTTCACAATGGCTGCTTCCATGAAATCTCAAAAACACTTTTGTTGGGAAACATTTAGCTATTTTTTTTAAACTTTATTATGAGAACAACTAATTTATTGTTATTCATTTTTTAAATGACTTCTTGCAGTATTGAAAGAATACAAGATTTGGTCATAATTAATTCTTATCTATATATTTTATTTTAAATAATTAATTCTTAAAATACAGTTACGCCATGTTAAAAAAAGTGTGTAGCAAATTTGAGACAGTAGGTAAATAGGTGCTTTTTTCCTGAACACTCATGTTAATATTTTTACCACTTAAATAACAATGTTTGTAACTAACAATTTGCAATGTTAACGTATTATAACTTATACTATATATGTGTCATTAAAATAATCATATTGCAAAAGAAAGTTCATCAAAGGGATTATGAAACATCTTGATTCCCCCAAAAATTTGAATTGTCAACCAATTCTTTATTTTAGTGGGCTTTACAGGGTTAAGTGTATGAGTAATAATGTTTAAAAGAACTCCTCTATAAGCCTCAGTGTTCACATAAGATACTCTTTTTTTCAGTGTTTAAAATAGAGTATCAAACGCATTCTCCACACCGTTTCCTGAACAGGTTAAAAGAAAATAATGTCACAGAGAGATGGAGGAAAGAGCGCATCACATCTAAACACATGTGAATCAGACAGAGCGACATAGAAGGAAAAAGAGCTTCATTCACTTCATGGAGCTTTGATCTCCTTAATGGGGTCCTGGCCTTTCTCCAGCTTGGATGTGTCGCCATTGGCAACAGGGACAAGGGGAGGCTGACAAGACAGCCAGCTCAGACATAACACACTCCACATTGGTTTCTTTACTGTACTTAACAGAGGTCAAAAAGAAACTGAGTTTGGTTCAATCCACAAATACAAATGAATGCGTGTGCCTGTCTGGCACACATGCACAGTTTGCATCATGTGGAAAATTTGTTTTTACCGACAATAAAATCTCCTTCATGACTACAAACGGGCCAAACAAAAAGATCCAGCATGGAATGGACAATGAGTCGCACACTACAAAAGGTTTTCATACCCCTCATTTTTTTTCACTTGAATTATCTCCAGGAAACCCTCCATCCCACCCCCCTTTCTCTTTTTGGCTATCTTTGAACGCCACCTATTTCCTGACCCCTCTTCTGCTATGTGTCATGTGTGTCACGGTCACTCCCTTCATTTCTCAGGCGTCTGGACTTTCTTTCTTTGATTTTGTCCAGGATTAACTCGGGGCTGTCTCTCCACTCGCGTGGGTTTGCCTCATATAAGTGCCTTTCCATTGAATGGAATCAGTAACCATGCCTGAACACACACATTCACACATAAACATGCAAACAGCGAATGAATTCCTTAAGAGGACCCAGGATATGACACTTTAACTATAGAAATGATTACGATCCAACTTTTGTAAAAGCAGAGGTCTTTAAACAACGCACACTGGCATGTTTCAGAGTTTGTTAAAGATCAGGAACCAAACATGGGTTTGAAAAATTGTAACAGCTGCAGTCAGCTCCTCTTGTTTACCTAATTTAAACTTTTAAATCCAAATGCATCAGAAATGTCTTGGTATTCTTTCTTATTTTATTCACATAAGTCCAGTGCAAGTCCAGTACACAAAAGCATTCAATAGGAACCATTCTACATCAGAAATAATCCCATCAGGCTGCAGTTGAATGCTTCCTGCAAATGACAACACTTTTCCAAGACATTCCCCAGTTTTGAACTAATATATGTAAGAAAATACTGATGCAATGTACAGTCAAATGCTTGGTTACTGTCATTGGAGGGTGTGTTTATGCACTAACAGTGTGTTGTTGGGATATTTGAAGCAGAACACTTTGCAAAAAGGAATTTATTTAAAAAAAACACTGTCTATTGTTCTTAAATCAGCTTTACCCACTGGACTCTTTACTTTAGATCGTAAGAAGTCTTTATTTTACATTTATCTTCATGTTTGACCAGATGCAACAAAAATATCCCTGAAACAACAAATGAAAACTTTTAAATGATTAAACAAAGTTTACAAGTCAGTTCCTTTCTTTTTTTTAAATTTGAGAGTATATTTTGTAAATGCGAAGGAGTTTCATAAGTGAAAAGTTCAAAATGCATGTCCTCTACAAAGCAATTTGAACACCGTGTAAAATTTTTATAAATGTTACAAGACTTTTATATGGAATTCTCTACAACAGAATGTCAAATTACAGATAAAATGTATGTTTATTGATAAATAATTCCAGTGAATTAAAATATGGCGTTAAGGCCTTCATTATCAATCCTGTTATGTGATTTGATTTTGAGGACCAATTCCTGCTTGGATTGAGACTTCAAGTTCTCAACTACATAGATCCTGATCTCCATGATAAAGGTCAGACTGGGCTCTGCAATAGCACCTTCAAGACATTGGAATAGAATGAATTTGATGCAGCAACACGGTAGAAAGATGGGTCTTAAAACAAAGAATCAACAAAAAGTTTGGTTTTGATGCCATCGTCTGGATTAATATTAAAGACCCACTCTGATGAAAATTATTTTTTTGGTGTCTTTAACATTTTCTTGTGGCATTTTTATAATGATAGAGGACATATTTTAAGAAGATTAAGCTTAAAATTGCATTTCTTAAATGTAACTCATGAGCAGACAAAAAATGCAGTTGGAAACAGCTAGAAGTTGTTAGATAGACAAATAGATGTATGATAGTATGTTTGTTTTCCTTATCTGAGCTCGTATCTGGATCAAACGGTAAAGCTAGATAGCTCAGATATTGCTCTCAATTTTTGCTGCACCGCTAATGTTGGGGCAGTGCTTGAGGTCGTGAGGGGCTGTAAGCAAGGGATGATAGGAAGTCACGGCAGGTTTACCAATGGTGCTGTACACATCTGAGAGATGAATTTCTGATGAACTACTGCAGCTCTGCAGAACGTTTATCCTAGAAAACAACTGTTTTTTTTACATTTATTTATTTTGTAAATTATTTTTTGTTTGATAAAAACTGCATATTCATAACAATAAAACCACTGGAAACACTTTTACAAAAGATCAAAAGATGATTGGAGTGGGACTCTAACTAAATAGATCTTGATCTCTGTGATGTAGGATAGACTGGGCTATGCTATAGCACCTTCATGACTTGGAATTGGATGAATTTGGTTCAGGAACTGACTAGATAGATAAGTCTTAAAGTGAAACATCCACAAAAAGTTAGGTTTTGATGCCACCGTCTGTATCAACATTAAAGGGAACGTCAGTGTACATTCCAGAGTTGACGTCAAGCAGGTATAGTCCTTTCTGTCGTCATCATCTTTATCAAACTGACCGCTCGTAACTCGTTTCATTTGATCTTCTCCAGCCTCTCTATCAAGCAAATGTTATTCTGCGCTCTGCAAAATATTATTTTTCTTCCACGAAGATTCCAGAATAACAGCAGTGAGGGAGAAGGGTTAATGGGCCACATGTTAAAGCTCATGGGAAACATATTGCCAGCGCAACAGGAGGCTTTCCTCACATTGATGGAGAGGGGCACGGGAGGAGGAGGGGAGGAGGGGGGTACAGCACGGTTCACTGGTTCCCAAACTCCTGTGGAGCTTCAGCTTCACTGCCACCCTGAGCCTCCTCTTTTCCCTCCTGTCTCGCCTCTTTCTTCCCCTTCACTGCCCTCCACTAGCACTCTCAAGCTTTTTGCCTTTCTTTTGTTCATCCCCCACTAAACCTCCTTACTTACTGGCTTTTATCACCTCCTTCAGGCCTCTCCATTTTGCCTCCCTATCATCTCCTCTTTAAGAGAAATTCTTATTTTTCTTAAACATTAAAAAACCCTTTGCAATATTTCTCAACACCCTTGTGTAGCACGTCGACTTACGTCCCAGCATCTCAGGATTTTACTGTTCACAGTAAATCACATTAGATCTGAGACCTCTCTTTATGACTAAAGGTCAATATTGACTTTTGTCATCCAGAAGAAGGTGAGACAGAACGAGGAAGAGGGCTGGAGCGTCGGCAGTGCGCTCTTGAGCCTTCCTGCTTGCGTTTATGTTTGAGTGCCCCTCACTTTAACGTTATTGACTCTGGCGTTTTCTCAAAGACAACACAGCCACAGTCTTCCTCTCTTCACATGTAGGTTTCTGAAGGGTGTTTCGAGTGAGTATGAAACAAATTAAGATTGGGAAAGAAGCTCTAATGCATCCATGGACCACCAGCAAAACTAGAATTTGTTTTGAAGAACTAACAAACTGCTCATTAATCACTTTGCTATCTTATAAACTAAAATGTCTTTTAATCCACAGCACTGTATTTGCTCTACTGGAACATTTTTCGGCTGTTGAATAACAAAAGCTAGATCTCTGCATTCTCTTGAAATCCTGGAAGAGTGTAGTTGAGGGCTCTGAAAAGAAAGTAATCGGGATATCTGTCTGGTGGGGCCTATGCTCTGTGAGCACACATCCCACACACTTAACACTTGTCAATCCAGTCGTCTGTTAAAATCGCATGCAAGTTTTAACATGAAACCTTCTTTCAGGTGACAAAAAGCACACACTTGTGTTTCAACAGTTCCTTCCGCTCGTTCCTACCTGGCCCCAACAGGTCTTGTTGTGGAGGAGCAGGCATGCTCAACCATGCACATGAAGATGCGCATGCAGGTAGTTTTGTTGTTTTTCTTTTGAAATTTCCTTCTACAACACAGTAAGTTGTAAGTGTTACGGGAGCGAAGGAGAACCCCGACGCAGAGTGTCAAAGATGGAAAAAACACATTTATTTTGCAGCGGCCAAAAATCAAAAATAGAGGCAGGGAATAATCCAACTGGGCAGGAAAAAACACTTGGCAAGAGTCGAATCACATGGACAACCTGACGGAATCATCTGGCAAACAGTGGTGGTGGGTAGACTGGTTTAAGTAAGGTGAGCTAATGAGAGGATTGAGTGCAGGTGTCTCTGGAGTAGTTGACACATCCCCTGCCACTCACATGCTCTGAAAAACAAGGAAGTGAGGGGAAAAAACAACACAGAGCCTCCACAGCCATCACAGTACCTCCCCATCAACGGACGCCACCCGGCGGCCGACCAGGCTTGTGCGGGTACCGGACATAAAAGTCGTGCAGAAGAGCCGGGGACAAGATCAGGGAACGAGAAATCCAGGAGCGCTCCTCCGGACCAAACCCCTCCCAATCCACCAAATACTGCCACCCGCGCCCCCGCCGCCGAACATCCAACAGGCGGCGAACGGCATAGGCCGGGTGATCATCAACGAGCAGGGGGGGCGGAGGGGGCACGGCCGGAGGGCCGAGAGCACTGTCCGAGACGGGCTGCAGGAGGGAGACATGGAAGGATGGGTGCACTTTCAAAGAAGCAGGCAGCTTCAATCGGACAGCAGCAGGGTTCAGGACACGGTCAATCTCAAAGGGACCAATATACCTGGGAGACAACTTCCGAGACTCACACTGCAGAGGAAGGTCACATGTGGAGAGCCAGACCCGTTGTCCAGGCTTGTAGTCAGGGGCCGGAACACGATGACGGTCTGCCAACCTTCGGTTGCGCTCCGCCGTACGACCCAGCGCAGCCCTGACCCCACGCCAGACCCATCGAGCTCTTCTCAGGTGCACCTGAATAGAAGGCACGGCCACTGCCGTCTCCTGTGTTGGGAAAAGGGGAGGCTGGTAGCCGTTAGATGCCATGAATGGAGACATGCCCGTGGCCGAAGAGACCAAGGTGTTGTGGGCATATTCAATCCAAGCCAGGTGAGTAGACCAGGAAGCAGGGTGATCGGCCGCCACACAACGGATGGCAGCCTCCAGGTCCTGGTTCGCCCGTTCCGTCTGACCATTGGATTGCGGGTGATAACCAGATGACAAACTGAGTGTAGCCCCAATGGCCCTACAGAAAGCCCCCCAGACCCGGGAAGTGAACTGGGGACCTCTGTCGGAAACAATGTCCAGCGGAAGTCCATGAAGCCTAAAAACATGCTGAACCAGGAGATTAGCGGTCTTGAACGCCGTAGGCAGCTTAGCAAGGGCAATAAAATGGGCAGACTTAGAAAAACGGTCAACAACTGTCAGAATGGCGGTGTTACCCTCTGACGGGGGAAGTCCAGTGACGAAATCCACAGCAATGTGCGACCAAGGGCGATGAGGCGTCGGAAGTGGATGAAGCAGTCCGGCAGGGGGACGATGAGACGGTTTGTTGCGGGCACAAATGGAGCAGGCAGAGACAAATTCCCGGGTGTCAGGTATCATGGACGGCCACCAGAAGCGCTGTTGCAGCAGGAACAGCGTGCGGTGGACCCCAGGGTGGCATGCCAGTGTAGAATTGTGACCCCACTGCAGCACAGCAGACCTGGCAGACGGGGGCACAAATAGAAGACCGGCAGGACACGTAGGTGGGATGGGGAGGTTTGCCTGAGCCTCTTGCATGACCTTCTCTACCGCCCAGCTGGCAGCTCCTACCACACATGAAAAAGGCACAATGGTGTCCTCCCCAGGCTCTGCACCAGTAGATTGGTCAAACTGACGAGATAGGGAGTCGGGCTTCCCATTCTTGGATCCAGGACGGTAGGTGAGTGTGAAATTGAAGCGGCCCAGGAACAGGGCCCACCGAGCTTGACGAGAGTTGAGCCTGCGAGCAGAACGGATGTAGGACAAGTTCTTGTGATCAGACCATACCAGAAATGGTTGAGAAGCACCCTCCAGCCAGTGTCTCCACTCCTTGAGCGCCAAAACCACCGCCAACAGTTCCCGGTTCCCCACATCGTAGTTCCTCTCGGCAGGAGTGAGACGCCGAGAGAAAAAAGCGCAGGGGTGCAGCTTCTGGTCAGAGGCAGACCGCTGGGACAGGACAGCTCCAACTCCAGTCTCCGAGGCATCCACCTCCACCACGTATTGAGCTGTAGGAACAGGGTGGCACAACACAGGAGCAGAACAGAACAGGTGCTTCAACTTGACAAAAGCCTCGTTTGCTTCAGGTGACCAGGAAAACGGGACCCGTACTGAGGTAAGTCTGGTAAGGGGAGAGGCTACTCTGCTGTAGTCCCGAATGAACCTCCGGTAAAAGTTAGCAAATCCCAAAAACCTCTGAAGTTGCTTCCTGGTAGCAGGCGTCGGCCACTCCGCCACGGCCTTGACCTTGGACGGATCGGGCTCTAGCTGTCCCTCCCCCAACACAAAACCCAAAAAACTAACAGAGGACACGTGAAAAACACATTTCTCGGACTTCACATACAGTCTATTTTCTAATAACCGCTGCAACACAAGTCTGACATGCTGAACGTGCTCACTCTCAGTGCGGGAGAAAATCAAAATATCGTCCAAATACACAAACAAATCTATTCAGCATGTCACGTAACACATCATTAATGAGTGCCTGAAAAACAGCGGGAGCATTAGTCAGTCCAAATGGCATAACGAGGTATTCGAAATGTCCCAACGGCGTGTTAAATGCCGTCTTCCACTCATCCCCCTCTTTAATCCTCACCAAGTGATAAGCATTACGGAGGTCCAACTTTGTGAACACTGTTGCCTGGTTTAAAAGGCTGAAAGCCGAGTCAAGGAGAGGCAGGGGATACTTGTTCTTGACAGTAATATCATTCAAACCCCTAAAGTCAATACAAGGGCGTAGAGAGCCGTCCTTCTTGTCCACGAAAAAAAAACCGGCCCCCACAGGAGAAGAGGAGGGCCGAATGAGTCCGGCAGCCAAACTCTCTGTGATGTACGTCTCCATAGCCTCTCTCTCCGGTATTGACAGTTTGTACAGCTTGCTAGACGGCAATGGAGCACCGGAGATTAGATCTATAGAACAGTCATAAGGCCCATGTGGGGGCAAGGAAGAGGCACGGTCCTTGGAAAAAACCTCCTGGAGATCATGGTACGCTGGAGGGACAGACGACAAGTCCACTGGCTTGGGAGGAGAAGGCATGTCCATCCTGGGAGTGGGAACAGCCCCACGCAAACAGTGAGAGTGGCAAAATAAACTCCAATTTACAATGGATTTACTTGACCAGTCCATGTGAGGGTTGTGGAGGATGAGCCAGGGAAGTCCCAGAACGAGGGGAGCAGCAGGTGAGGGAATGACGTAGAGGGAAATAAGCTCATGGTGATTCCCAGAAATCAACAAGGACAGAGGCATTGTACGGCGAGTTATTCGAGACAGCACTCTACCATCTAAGGCCAGGACCTCTTTAGGCTCAGGAAGCAGTTCTGATGGGATGTTGGCCCTAGACACAAACTCCGAGTCGATAAAATTGTCATCTGCACCAGAGTCCACCAGGGCAAAGACAGGAATACAGGTTGCATTAAGAGAAATAGTCCCACTTAGCTGGAAACGCTTGGAGGGCTTGAAGGGGGTCTGGCTCACCAGCGCCCCTCCCGAGGCTGGCAAGCCTGACCCTTTTGGCCGAACAGGACAACTGGGCAGCATGTGGCCTGCCTGACCACAATAAAAACAGAGACCTTGGCGACGACGACGTTGACGTTCCTCCTGAGGAAGCCGCATACCACCAAGCTGCATGGGCTCCTCAGGTGGTGAAGCGGTGGAAACCAACTCAGGCAGAGGAGGAGCAGGAAACCCGGGTCGGCTGGGAATCCCGGGACAGGAACCAGTAACGGGGAAAATTACCCTGTCTGCTCTCTCCCTGAGTCTCTCGCGAAGGCGGTTATCGAGCCTTATCGAGAGGGAAATTAAGTCCTCTAATGAACCCACCTCATCTCTGGCAGCCAGTTGGTCTTTTACCTCTTCACTAAGGCCCCGGAAAAAGATGGTCTAGAGGGCCTTGTCATCCCACTGGCACTCAGCGGCCAGTATACGGAAATCAATAGAATAGGAGGAGACTGAACCAGAACCCTGGTGTAAAGACAGTAACCTATTACCCGCTTCTTTTCCCTGTAGTGGATGGTCAAAAACCTTCAACATCTCAGCTGTAAATGAGTTAAGGGTGTTACAAACTGGTGAGCGGCTGTTGGCTAGCGCTACAGCCCAGGCTGATGCTTTTCCAGAAAGAAGGCTCATGATAAAAGCTACTCTGGACTGATGCGTGGAGTAGGTGAGTGGCTGCTGATCAAAAACTAAAGTACACTGATGTAGAAACTGGTTACATGACCCTATTTCACCTGAATACCGGTTGGGAGTCGGAATAAAAGGTTCCCGGGGCTGTGCAGCCTGGAAAGGTGCAGGAGCAGATGCTGAAGGAGCCGGAAGAGAAGCATCAGCGGAGTCTGGGGCCGGAACTGGTCGAGGTGAAGTCAGAGAGGCGAGTTGGGTCGTAACCGCCGTCAGTTGTTTCCCCAGCTGGTTGACGCCCTCAGAGAGAACTTGGATGGTGTTCATCACAGACTGAATGGCTTGGCCCTGCTGTCCCACACGAGCTCCCTGAGACGCAATCGCCTGCTTGATCCTCTCGGTTTCAGCTAGAGTCCGGTTCAGTTGTTCAGTCTCTGCGGGGTTCATTATGGCCAGATGATTCTGTTACGGGAGCGAAGGAGAACCCCGACGCAGAGTGTCAAAGATGGAAAAGACACATTTATTTTGCAGCGGCCAAAAATCAAAAATAGAGGCAGGGAATAATCCAACTGGGCAGGAAAAAACACTTGGCAAGAGTCGAATCACATGGACAACCTGACGGAATCATCTGGCAAACAGTGGTGGTGGGTAGACTGGTTTAAGTAAGGTGAGCTAATGAGAGGATTGAGTGCAGGTGTCTCTGGAGTAGTTGACACACCCCCTGCCACTCACATGCTCTGAAAAACAAGGAAGTGAGGGGAAAAAACAACACAGAGCCTCCACAGCCATCACAGTAAGTTTATTAAGATTTATAACTTTTTAATATTTCCCAGCAACAGTTTTTTAAAATCTATCACCAATATTACATTTCTACAATAAAGAAATGATTTGCACATAGAATGATATATTTAATTGTCCATGTATGGTGAAACATTCCCAGTCTTTCTTCTGGTCAAAGCATTGTACCAACAGCCCCTTCCTATCGAAAACAGCCAATATATAGCTTTTTTTTGCAATCCCAAGAGACACAGCTCTTTCCACAAGTATTGATCAGCGTTGCCTTCAGTGACAGTGATTCATACATGACACAAAAGCAGATTATCGTTTCAGCTGACGTTCTCTTAGTCCTCCACATATGAGCCAGGTTTTGCTAAAAAAAAGAAAAAAAAACAAGATTTTAAACACAGTTAAAAATATATCAGCCTATATGGTGGAAAAATATGCTATACTTATAAATTCTGTTCTATTCTATTTATAATTTCTCTGTCAGAAAACCATCAAACAAATTTTTGGCAAAACAGTGTATAAGACTTATTTTCTACGAAGTAAGATGTTTATTTTTGATGTTTTTAATATTAGGTGCTGCTTGCAAAACTTGGTTTTCCTTTTTTGTAAGAAAATGTCTCAACCTGAAAGCATAACTTACTTTGAAAAACAGGTTAAAATGACATATTGGATCTTGTGAATTTAGCAACAAACACTGAGCCTGTTTACAAGCAAAATAAACATGCTATGATTTTCTGATTTCTTAAGTCACTCTTTTTTGTCCACTGTTTGTAACCAGAATAATCGGATTTCTTGTATTCAGTTATAGAATAATGAGATATCAATTAACACATGCCTACTTTTCCTCAAAAGGTGAATACTGTACATTTATCAGAGAAATGTTTAAGTTTATCATCTGCATAAATGTGAAACGCAAGAGACAGAAATCAGACCCTCATGTAGTATTTGCTGTCCAAGGAACGCCATGTCTTCCTGAGGAACACGAATGGAGAAGATTGTGATCCATTAAAAAAGAGCAAACAGATAATAGAAGTAACAGGAAGTTCAAAAGTTACATCATTATGTAATCCAAAAAGATTGGATATTTGAGGACCATGTCACTAGCATTTTCTCATTGGTATCTCATATGTATCAAATTCTAATATACTAAGAAACAAATATTATTTTGGATGATTAATAAGAATATGTTAACATTGTCATATATGCATGGTAACACTGTAAGTACACTTTGTGGTTACATTACAAACATGAACCCTTAGGTTTCCTCATTTTTTTTAAATGCTCTAACGGTGTTTAATCACAGCTTGGTTGACTGTAGTTTTTGTAAAAGCACGAGTTCCTCAAAAAGGTTAAAGGAAACCAGCATGGTATTTCACACACACTTGTGTGTGGTTAAATTGACAAAGGTCAAGAGGAGAAATCTTCAGTGTTTTCCATCGCAGTATGAACCCATGGGTTTTCCTAAGTGTGCCATGTGTGCAATAGAGTTAACACACTTGTGAGCTAACTACCTCAAGCTTTCATCAATCTGCCAGGAGGTTTGCTTGGGAATGAATATCTTCAAAACTACGAGTTTGATTGACCATCCTGAAGGAAGTTTTCTGTCTTCCAAATGAGAAGCTTTTAAAATATATATGTATATATATATATATGTATGTAAATATATATGTGTGTATATATATATATATATATATATATATATATATATATATATATATATATATATATATATATGAGCACTGACCGTCATAAATGGTCAGTATGTATTAATTGAAACTGTTCACTGAATGGGATCCTTTCCTTGCTTTGGTAGAGGTCATCCTCTGGTCACAGAGGTAGGGTCAGAAAGTAGTCCTTTCTCCTGCTGTGTCCTCAGCCATGTGTAGAATGTGGGTCATCTTCAAAGAACTGCAGGAAAAGTGAACTCCAACTGAAAAATTCCATGTCATGTGTTTTGTTTTCTCTAAAACTGTCATGGTACTTTCAATGAAAATGCTTATTTTTTTATTTGTTTCTTCTTAAAATTACAAGTTTTTCAGATGCAGGCATTTAAAGCAACAGTTGATTTTCCTGGATGCACTTGATAACCACATTTGATAGAAATTGGAGGTTTCTATAGTTACTCCTCATTGCAAATGTAAATTATTTTTCAATAATGTCAGATATTGATGGGAAAACCAGTACAAGAATAAAAAAATGTGACAGTCTCAATTCATGTTCATGCAGAAAGCAAAAGTATGTAAAAATGTGTAAAACTCCCTCAGAATGAAAGGCAAAGCAAAAAACAAATCACAGAAGTCCAAATAATACAAGTTGCTTTTGTAAATGTGTGATGTTTTCAGATATTTGGGTTCAACATTGGGTCATAGTCAGCCAAACCAAGAAGTGATCTGTTTTCCACAATTCTGCTTATGCATAAGGGAGGGGGAATTTGGCTTACTTGTAATTTTAAACATGGATCCACTTTTTCTAGTGGAGGCAAGGATTACCAGGGCCCCCTCCCTGGAGCCAGATCTGGGCATAGGGGCTCACTGAAAGTGACTAGTGGCTGAATTTTCAACCATGGGGTCTAGTTTGGCTTTTCCCAAATGGGTCATGTGGTTTACTTTCCAGTAAGTTCATTACTTGTAGGAAAGTCAGGATTTATGTGGAACCTACAGTTGTTCAACTACTCAAAAGCTCGGTGTTCTCATCCAACAATACTTCTATGCTTATGAGGCTTGCAGTATTTTCTGCACTATAGAGCATTCTGAATGATAAGGCACACCATCACTGACTAGTCTATTTTAAAAATTATAACATACGTTAGCCGCACCAAACTATAAGGCACAAAAGGCAAGACAAAAGAGTCAAAGATAAGTCCGCACATCAGTCAGACTTGATTAACTGCCTTCATTGTAGCTCTAGAACTTTGTTAGCGCTGTGTTAGCGTATTCACAATACCGGTAACTCTCAACCTTGTTTGAAACACATAAAAAACAGATTGATACCACTAAAACGAATATTAAACTGTGACTACTCTAAATCCTGACCTTGTTAGTAACATATAAAAAAACAGTCTGACACTGCTACACGTTAGCTATGTTCATGTACAAAACACAACTGGAAATAATTCATTTGTAAGCCGTTCCGGATTATTAAGTGCACTGTGGTTTTTTGTAAAGATTAAAGATTTTAAGTATACCTTAAAATGCGGAAAATTCCTCATTTACTGATTTGGACTTTTAGGAAGCAGACACAGACGCTGTGAGGTTTGGGGAGTTTTTGCAAGAGTTGAGCAGGTAAGGAGTAGTTAAGGCTCCTGTTAAACAGCAACATTTTCATCTCCAGTCTTCGCTTTCTGTGAATTGAAGAGTTTAAAGCACTTGATCTATTCCTCTGCACCTAGAATTAGCATCTACAGGCTACTTAAACTGGTCTTTAATCAGTTTTGGAAGGAAAAGAACGTTCACAACAGTTGATGGATACAAACCCCAGAATTTTTCTCTTTTTACGCCAAATTGCAGTTTACAGTCTTGACAACATACAGGAAATTGCCTTTGCCTTGTTCCAGTTAAGTAATGAGAGTACCGTTTTTGTGGATTTTTCTGGCTCACAAAAGCAGAAATGAGTTCTACTTCACTTTCCCTGAAATGAGACAATAATACAGCTTCCCAAGCTTTATATAGAGGGCTATATTAAATCGATAGTTCTGCAAGCAGGGCCACACAGAGCCGATGTGCGTATCTATGTCATCATTAAAACTCTTCCTGGGCCAACCAGAGTCAAACAGCAGATAAGACAGTTACCAGCATGTTCAGATTTACAGCTACTGCCTCAGGCAGAGAACGAATGGAAAAAAAAGGGGGAACATGAGTTCATACAATGTTACATGTCTGGCAGCCAGATGAGACTCAGCATACAAAGTGATTTTAAAGGATATTTGAACAGAGGAACAAACAGAGGTCTGTGGTTTTATTGTAATGAAAGAGAGATATGAGCAATAGCAAAGATGCCACTGAGACGTAAGATGGGTTGAGTAAACGGTGAGAAAAAAAAGTTTTAGGGGGCAATTGGGCAGGAAAAAGAAAGTTTGAAGCTTTGTCGGGTTCACTTACCGAACCCACCTGCTGATCTAAAAAAAAGATTACAAAATTCACCCCTAAAATGAGCTAAATTAAGGTCTAATAAAATCCGAACGGCTGTTACAAAAAAATATGATAATAACAACTTCCCTCAGAATGAAGTCTGAACTTAATAGAGACCACAAAGTAAGTAAAGTGTACATGGGTATATTTTAGATTTAAAATGGCACTTTTTAACATGGGGGTCAACAGAGAATGTTCCCTTCTACAACCTGCCTCCAGAGGTCTTTGGAGGAACTGCAGTATTTGGTACTTTTACTTCTCAAATCGGAAACAGAAAGTAGGGGCTTGGAAAATATTAATAAATGTATGCTCGCTCAACAAAGTTCTCTCCAAATGCGCCTACTTTAGTCTCTTTTGGATCAATTTAAAATGTATTGCAAGAAACCATATTTTCTGCGATATCAGGTGCACTTCTTTTTTTAACTGACAGTGTATTATATAATCCCAAGAGGCATGCATGGATTCATTCTGGTCTTGTTTATTGATGTTGAAGGGATTTTGAGAGGTACAAGGATCTCTATCGAAATGTCAGTGTGTTTTAGTTTATAAGTCGCAAACAAGGTTGGGTGCTTTTGTAAACACGCTAATGCAGCTAACATGTTGTGGTGTTGAGCTGTATTTTATTTTACATAGTTTAACAAGGTTGGGAGTTAATGTGGTCACAGTAACGTTTGTTTAAGCAGTATCAGCCTGTTATTTTACACGTTTCAAACCAGTTTGGGAGTCACAGGTATCGTGAATATGCTAACGTATAGCGTGTTACAAACAAGCTCTAGTTACTTTGAATGCAGTTAATAAAGTCTGATTGACGTATCTCCGATTAGTGTCTGGCTTAATGCTCCTTCAAGTATGGTTCACCTTATATATGACACAATAGACCAGTCATTGACGGTTCAACTTATAATTCAGAAAATATGGCGCTCTGGGACTCCATTTAAACATAACACCCCATTAGTTGAGACAAGTCAAAGGAAAAAATGTTAGAATGCCAGAAATAAAGAAGCCTGATAATACTTTGTTTCACTAATGGTTGAGTTTATTGATCTGATTTGTCAAATACCGACAAAAAGCTTTGAAATTTTAGAAATCAATCTTACTTGACATATGTGAAATTTAACACAAGCATTTTTTGTTCAACTATATGAACACTTTAAAGTTTTGATCAGAAAAAACAATTTTTATTTTTTTTCCCCTTTTTTTTAAATGAGGAAATGTTTGCTAAGGCTTCAATAATTGTTCCCTACAGCTCATGTTACTCTCACATTTTTCTACAACAATATTAATGTATTCCTATATTAACACTAAGTCAAACACGTCAAAACAGCCAGAGAACACTCCGGGGAAGCCTTGGCTTTTTAAATATGTCGCTTTATTAGTCAACTCGAGTTTTATGCAAAATGTCAAAGTTTCTTGTCAACGCCAGCAATCAGCCTCACATAACCTCACTCTGATCCTTTACCTCGCACACATAAATAACCCTTCCTCAATACCAAAGGTCATCTTTGTCCCATCCACCCTGCTTTCCTTGCTTGCCTCTTTTTCCTTTCTTTGATTTACATCCTCTGTATTAAAACCCTGGGCATCCTGCTCTTAGCAAACACAGAGTCTTAATTTCTTTGAGTAAATTTAAGTGTCATGGGCTCGTTTCAGCGTGTTCGGTGTCGGATTTTGCAGACTCCCCAGCGTGCAGCCCCACCTAGTGTGACTCTGCACCTCGTAAAGAAATCAAGACTGAGTTTTGGGGAAGACCTTTCTCCCCAAGCAAGTGTTGAGTTTCACTACCAGGCTGTGGATTCGGTCTTAGTGAAACAAGCAGAGCTAACAAACCAAGGCAATTTAGCCACCTGAAAGGGGATACAAACACACACACATACACATATATATCCTGCAAGGTAGTTCTGCTTTCAATTATATACATTTGAAAGATGCATAAAGTAGAACTATTCTCCTATTCTGGTAGTATTAAACGTACAGCCACCATAAGATTTGGTGTTTGTATTTTAAAGAGTATAAATCACTTTGATTAAAGCAAACACATGTTTTGTGTTTAAAAAAAAGTACAAAAAATAAATCAAATCAAAGTTACATTATTTTTCCTGCAGGAACTTCCTTTACCTGTGAAACGCAGAGCAGAGACAAACAATTATCAGTGAACTCAATAAACCACAGACAATATACTCAGACCTGGTGAAGCAACCGAATTAAAAGTTTATTAAATAATCATTTTTTAAAGATCTGTAGCTTATTAATGCTTAATAAAAAAGAAAAAAAACATGTTTAGGAAATGTATGTGCATCTTTACATTTCTTTTTGTACTCTAAATCTTGAGTGATTCAATTGTAACTTGTTTCTTTAATTTTGCTTGATTGAAAAATTATTTCTTTCTTTCTATAAGTCTGGAAAATAATGGTCAGGATTCATGGCATCAATCCCAAAGATAAAATGACTCATACTTTACTGCATGTCTGAGTTAAGTGTGACAAAAAATTGGCAAAATTAGCTTGTGACGTAAAGTAAGGTCAGAACTGGACTACAAATTTGGTAGAACTTTTTACTTGATTTATATTTTATTTGAAATATGACTCACCAGAAAAAATTTAATGCTGAAAAGAGATGCAGTACAAATGGACTTAGCTTGATGGAGGGGTGACCATGTTCTGCTCTGCTACGGAGGGACTAGTTCAGCTATAAGTCTGTGGCTCAAACTTACAGTTGCTGTATGTGCTTGGGAGGATGGAAGGGGGCTCAGGCAGAATCTACACCTTGTTGAGGTAAGGAAAAAAGATTCATGCATCAAGTTTCACAAAAGAAAGACATAAATATGCAAGTGACATTTTCAGAATTACCTGGAACGACCAACAAAAAAGTTGCTAAATTGGCAACTTTTTTATAATGTTTGTCTAAACTAGTTGTGGCTTGTGAGTCTCCAGAAGCTATTGATGTGTAACCTCCAAATCCCCACATTCCATTGAAAAATTTGAAGCAAACTCAAAATTACCAATGCTGCAATTCCCTAAATGGCCACAAGAGGCTGGCTAAAAATAGGAACAAAGTCCCATTGACCCCCTTGTTTAACAGTCCAACTTTGCTCTAATTCACAAAGAGTTTGGAAACAAAAACTTTTTCAATGCTATTGCTTTATTTTTTACTCTTGCCAGCTAAAATTGGTATTATTCTTAAAAAAGATGTTTTGATTGAATTAGAGCTCAATTTGTGCAATATTAGTTTTTGGTTTGTCTTTTGGCTTTTTGGAGGGAGATTAGAATGTGTCCACGTAGATGGACTCAAAAAACTCTCACTTTACTTTGCCCTGCACAGATACCATTTTTTAATAAGGGAATAAGTAAGTACATGTCATATTTAAAGCAACAGATAAACACTACATAGTGGTAAACACTATGGTAGTGTGTGGTTTGCACAGCTGTTGGAAGACACTGTTACAAGGGCAGTGCCAGGGAACATATTTAAACAACCTTTCTGTCTTGAGCTCCAGATCTTTCTAACCTTCACTAGTAGTATAACACTTTAGATATCAGTGGCCACGTGATCACTGCCTTTTTGTAATTACCCACTTTAAACTTCACCGTTGTGGAAAAAAAAAATTGTAGATGAAGTTAATTTCAACCTTAGACAACTTAGAGAGGCAATGAAGAAGACTAAACAAGTGGTATCTGAAAAGAGGAGTTAGACTCCCAAAAGACCAAGAATGACAGTGCTGTTGCTCATCTAAACTGTGATGCAGCCATTTCTGAAAATTCATACATTGAGAAAGCTTAACAGGAGTGTTTGTTTTGTTCAGAGAGCATTTGGACTGCACATATTACTTCATCATTTCATTTATGGATGGCCATTTTGCTATGGACACACCCAATCTAGGTTGCAAAGCTGGTTTGGGCCAGGTTGGTCGTCCTTTTGATGAGAGACTGTCTGGGACTGTCAGGTGCTGTAAGTTACCACCACCACATGCGGGAACTCTCCAGTGTTTTCGTGTTCTGGTTCCAAGACCTAGTGAATGTAGTAGGTTTTGGTCAGGAAGGGTAACCATCATAAAGCTGAAGCAAAATCACATGTGCAAACTGCGAGTGCGTTCAACTGTGGCGACCTCTGAAGGGAAGCCGAAAGGAAAAACAAACAAAACCGGTATTAGAATTGCAATACTTTTCCCTAAATTATGCAAACCCACAATGGCAAAGTTAGATTAGTGTGTGACTAATGTTGAGGACATGTGACTTGTAAAATAGTAAAGCAAAGAGGCAAAACAAGGGCATTCAAACAGAAGGCATTTGGCCACTGGGACCTGAGCCATGTTTATTTTATTTTATGCATTGCAAATGAATAAACCAGAGAAACTGGATGATTTCTGCACAGGATTAACTCTTGAGTTGCTCTTTTATATTGTAAAGACGAGAGGACACATATAATAATAGCAAATCTATAACTTAAGTGGCTGATATCAAAAAGTCCTACCAGTGACTAGACAGGGCTGGCCTACAGTGCAGCAGAGAAGCGCTGTCATCTCAAGGATGGTCAGAAGAAATGGACAACACCTGAGTTAAATATATGAGTGTCACAGCAAAGGGTCTAATGACTTAGGACCATGTGATATTTCAGTTTTTCTTTTTTAATAAATCTGCAAAAATTATGTGTTTTTTGTCAATATGGGGTGCTTTGTGTACATTAATGAGGAAAAAAAATAAATTACATGATTTTAGCAAATGACTGCAATAAAACAGAGTGAAAAATTTAAGGGGGTCAGAATACTTTTCGTACCCACTGTATATTGTTTTCCTTTGCCGCTGCAGTCACATTGTCATGACAATGGGACACACCATCTATCACATTGTTCACTTTTGTTGAGTAAGCGATGTAAACCGAAAAAGATAACAAGAAGAAAGTGCTAAAATCAATTGTATATTAATTGTTTTAGTTTTTGTCTGACGGAAATCACATTGATTTTTGCCAAGCCTAAAACAAAAGACGGTCACGTCTAACGTGTTTTTTAGCATTTTCAATTTATCAATGTGTCAATTTAACGTTAACAGCCCAAATTAATTGTATATTTATACTCTCTTTTGCCTTTTTTCGCATAATAATTAATTTTTTTCCCTTGGCACCTTCATTTAAAATAAATTTAAAAAAAAGAAAAACTGTCACATTACACAGCTGTTTACCTTTTCCACACTTGGGCATGTTTACAGCTAAAAATATTTTGGTACCTCCCATTATGCAACCAGTCAAAGTTCAAATAAGTTTGTGTGAAACAATAATGTTTTTTGAGATCTGGTGAAACACATATATACACACATATATATATATATATATATATATATATATATATATATGTGTGTGTGTGTGTGTGTGTGTGTGTGCTTTGTGTAATTTCTTTTTAATTGACCTTTTTGTTTTTTATGTGATCTTTGCACTTTTCCATCATCTATCCATGTGCCAGCATTTCCTCCCTAAATGACGCACCAAATGAAGTGATATAATATTCCCAAAAGAATAAGAGCTTGCGACATGTCATCCATTTACAGAACAGATGTCTGCATCTGAACCGTCAGAATAGTGAAAAAAGAAAACAGTATTTGCAACTGCCTCAATCAAAGATAATATTACTAAATTTAAATAAGGAAAAATGAAAAGAAATGTAAAAGAAAAGTTTCCATTTAGCTAAACTATTTTTTCTAAATTAATGTTAATAAAAAAACCTTTTTCATGAATTTCTTTCATTTTAAAGTGGATTGTGCAGCAAACTCCTAAAGCCTTTCTGGATTCACCTGAGTCCTGAATGTCTTTGAACCTAGTTTCCTTTTTACTGTAAATGTAAGTGTGATAGAATTTGGAATGGAAGTGGTTTCACACTTTTTTAAAACCAGTCTCTGCTTAGGGCAACAAAAAAATTGCCTTTTGCCTGCTCTGGGAAAAGCCCTTTGTAAACAGATTTTTTCTTTTTTTTGACATGTGCATACTTGTGATAATTCTCCCATAACTGTCAGTCTGACTTTGTGTTTTCCCACATCAATCAGGGTGAATTTTATTTCACAACAACAACTTCACACAAACCGGCTACCTAGGATTGACTGGAGGGAAAATTGTGTAATGTGACGATACGTTCTGAGTTAATTGCATGGTACTCCCTTACAAGTGGGCCTCCACAGATCTAACATCAGGATGTGTTCAAGCTGTGATAATGATTGAGGGTTGAACGTCTTGCTGGGAGGGAGATATTATTACTGCTAATGAAACATAACTTATGTGCAAAGGAAAGTGATCTGCATGTATGAGGTCAACACATTTGCATTAAACGTGTAAACAGAAATCTATGTTTTTAGTCATAACTTTTGTTTAATGTATTGGTACATGATATTTTCGTTAACTTAATAGCAGATATTTGTGCTCGGTAATGCTATAAATACATGTTGAGAGAGCAAGTGATACACCGGAGCCGTCTTCAGCCTCCCATTTCATTTTCCCACTTTGTTTCCCCTCTCATTCTTCCGTCTTTTTAAATGCAGTGCAAACATGATTCAGCACACATTAGTCTCAGTGCTGCCTCACCACCGACACAGTTTGAAAGCTTCAAAGGTGTGGCATCACAACACCATGAGGTTTACAGAGCCAGTTTATGAATCAAGATGATGCAATTGTCGTCTGTGTTGCATTTAATGGGTAAGGCCTGTTACGAAGTCAAGGGTGTAAATACTTGTTGAGTGAGTTAACTGCAAGCCACCCATTTAATATTTTTTCTATTTCTAACAACAGAGAGAGAAAATGCAGTTATGACCAAGAGCTGGACAGAAACAATTGCTTACAAAATTAAACTCTATGAGAATCAACAACAGAAAAGGTACTGTAGAATATGGGTGCATTTATCTTCAGCTCACAGGACACTAATTAACTTGAGGTCAAGGCCTGAGGTCACAGGTCAGTGTTGGTGAAGAATTGGGCCCACTGACAAGCATGTGGGTATGCGTTTGCATTTGTGCTTATGAGAGTGCCTGTGTGGCCATCAGCACGCCAGAATGGCTTGGTTGTGACAGGCCCACAAAGGAAGGTACACACAGATAAGACAGTGTGTGCGTAGGAAAAGCAACTTCAACAGAGACTTCCCAAACACACCTGGAAGATACTCTTCCAAGAGATTAAAGCTGTAAACACATCTACAGCAAATACCATTCATTTGGAGGCTTGACTTTTGACATCGGGTAAGATTATGGTCTTTATTTCTGATGAGCAATTGCACTTCTCTAAATACTATTTAGACCAAGTGGAACAGTCATGGAAATAGTTTGGAAAAACACTAAACACAAAGATTAGTGTGGCTTAGCTTAACAAACAGAGACAAAGCTGACTTCCTAGTGTCTTGTTATTTTTTTGTTTTAATGGTTTTTCCATCAATTTAAAAGCAGACAGATAACAGAAGTGAATGTGGGTAGATATGAAAAAAACCCACACAATGAACATCTGGTTATGCAAATGCATCAGAGTTGCTAAAGAAAGAGTGGGTGATGCAACAGGCAAAGTGTATTACATGACTACCCTGATCAAGGCCAAAAATGTAGTAATAAGTAAAAGTGTAATTCTAAATTACATTCAAATGAATCAATCTTCAGGTGATAAAGACAAACTTCAATCATTTTTTTTCTGTGACAACTTTAACATTTCTTTAGAAGAGAACATTTGTTTTTCAGATGTGACAAAATCAGGGAAGACGTTTGTTCTGGACATATTTTCTTGTCTCTTGATCTACGTTCACACCACCCTTGGCAACGCACATTCAACCATCATGTTTCAATGAAAAGTCTTATATGGGTGCTTGGACTTTTGTGTTCAAAATTCTTGTGGTCACACATCACAAGCAAAATTCTACGACTGTTTTTGGGCTCTATGTACAAAACGCACATCCATTGATTGCGTATCAAAAGTTAAACCAGCTGAACTTTGACCAATCAGGGACTCTGATGTGGTAGTGACGTACGGATGTCCGTCCCTTTTAATCCACTTAAGTGTCAACCATTGATTGATCATGGAGGAGAAACTAATAATGTTAGTTTGTTCCCGCCTGGATTTATATGACACCAAGTCTTTCATATAGAGCTGTGAAAGAAAAAGACTGGAGCAAGATTTCACGGAGATTTGCATCGTTCAACATTCCTTACCAAGCCTCTTCCAACTGGCAGAGATGCACTAGCGGTTGTTGGAGCTAGAACATTTTAGATGGGGGCACGGGGGGTGTCAAGACTTTGCAAGGGTGGTTGATGAGAACAGCAGAGTGGGAGGCAATAACAAATAAAGGGATGAAAAATAGTTCAAAAACAGTTTTGTTTATTTAATTCTTTTTTGCAATGCCTAAAGAAGCTTGTATTAATTATGTATCAATCTTTGTCAACAATTAAAATAATATTGACTCAACAATTTGTTTGGCAAAGACTTTTAACTGGGGTGCAACTGCCCCCTGTAGCTGTAGCCTGTGTACTGTGTACTAGTAAACAGTAGTAAAAGAAGAAGACCCTCCCTGCTTGCCCATTGTAAACACCATAGGCTACATGCGCAGAACCTCTGTTTAGTGCTGTCTTGAATGGTCACCAAATGCCCAATAGTCAATGAGTCTCACTTTCATGCAGCTGGGAATTTGATTGTATCAAACAGATGTCCTTAGAAGTTTGTCAAACTTATCTGCAGCTATTCTTTTAGTAGTTTTCCTGATTCACCAAAAGGAATAAATGTCAAAATTAGAAAAGTGAAAACAGACTTTGTTTGATGGGGTAGAAAACAACAAAATGTTGAAATCTTTGATTGCTTTGATGTGTTTCGTCTTCACACTGCACTCTCCGGAGTGGCCCAAACTGCTAGGAAATGTTAACGCAGTTGCAACAGGTGATTTTTTTTAGAAAAATAATAACCAAAATAAACACCGACCAAAAATGGAAAAAAGCACAACACAGAAGAATGGGCTAAACCAGCTGATTCTCTGACTATCGAATGTTCTTTTGTCACAAAAAAAACATGTTTTAGCAAGACCATTTCTATCTTTTTTGTAATTCATGCCCCTTCAGATTTGTATTGTGAGCTTTTATTTGTTTTGAGCTTGGTCGAACTATGGTGCAAGTCAAACAGCAGAATCCTGGCCTGCTTTAAAGCAAGGGTGTTGTTTGCATTTGTGCTACAGTGTGGTTCACTTGAATATAAAGGAAGACAAACTTCCGGAGGACCAGAGAAAAGTGAAAGCAAATCTAGGGAAAGGAACGCTGGGGAGTAAATGACGTCAGCAAGGTGCATGATGATAAGTGGAATAAACACAGACCAAATCGGAATAAGTGTGACTCAAAAACAAGCTTGAAAATATCTGCTGAGTAAATGCAGTTGTGAGATGCAGAAGCTTATCAGTAAAGTAAATGCAAGTTTGTTTGACCTCCTGAATTTCTTCTATGGTCTGCTTTCTCCTTCTTGCTCAGAGCTTGTTTCAGATAATATCGCCCCCTAGTGAACCTATGCAGGAACAGGAGGATAATTTTCAGGGGGTTTGCTCCTGACAGCTCCATTTGTGAATGCAAATTTAATGAACGGGGTAAAACTGATCAGCATGTCAATTGGGACTATCTTGTTGTGAAAGCAACCTTACCTTCTTTAGCAATCTTTGCTTAGTCCACTGCATTGTGAATTTATGCCACACTGGGCATGTGTGGCACTTTCAAGAACACGCTGAGCGTGAGTATTTCAATCAGCTATTACCATATGGAGTTCACACTTTACTGTCACAACCTGATAGTAGCGGCAGTAGTAGTGGTCAAACTTCAACTGGTTCAACTTTTGACGTGCGCTCAATTGTAGCACGTTTTGTACATAGACCCAAAAAACGGACAAAAAAATTGCAAATCGGCCCGTGAATGCAAGAGTTTTAAATGCGGAAGCCCCAACTGAATATATACGTGAATTTACATGGAGTTTTCATTGAAAATGGTCGCTTGAATACACGTTTCCGAGCCCAATGTGAAAGTAGCATCACACTATAGTGAAACACACCAGGATTCACCTGCAAGTGAAGTCAGTACTGTGTTGTCACATAGACCATATGCAAATAAATCATGTAAAGTTCTCCTTTGCCATTAAAAAAAAATCCCAAAAACAATCTGTATGTGCATGCCATGTGATTCCATGGCACTTCATAGTCTTTTTGCTATTTTTGTCATTTATTTCTAAAAATGTAATTAGCCAAAAGTTTAAAGTAGCAGCATCACAGGATCTGTTACAGAAGCAGAAAGCCATCCTCAACAACTTTCCTGTGTTTACTTGTTTGCCGTTTTTTGCAGATTACGTGAGGGACCATTAACCTGTGGGGAAGTTTTTGTAGGGTTTGAAGTGACGAATGATGGCATGCTGGGAATTTTTTTTTACGGCGTGTAAAGAAAGTGAACCAAGCGGAAAACATTATGTATTGACAAACTCCTCAGGTGTTTCAAACCAGATTAAACGAACTAAAGGTGTGAAAACACCCTTAAACACTTTGCCACCCCACCACACATTGTAAAACCCACAATATGAAAGAGTGGAAGGTCAAAGTTTGCCTTAGACTCTTTCCTGTCAAGGGAACAGCCTCTTGTTGTGGAAGTTTAGGAGAAAACATCCATCTGGCAGAAAGAAATGAATCTGATTCGCCCAGCATGGGCTCTTTAAACATTGGTCTCAGCAATTTTTAAAATGATCTATGTTGACAAGACTAGCCTTTGGTCGAGTTAAACGACTATTTATTTTCCTATGCCTCACTTTGCTCTTCATTTTTCTTCTTTGCTGAACACCTGACCTTGTGAACTCCTTGAACCGTTGGACCGCCGAGTACACAACGTCCAACTCTCCGACAGGATCTGACCAAAGAAGATAAAGTGATGACGTTTTTTTTTTGCTTTCTTTTTTCACGTTAAAGCAGGAGTTAAAGCACTCAAACTTCAGCTCTGATTCGATATGAACACTGTGATCCACACATCCTAAACAGACACCAACATGAAGGAGGAGGTGGATGTGTGCTGCCTCCAAGCAGCACGCATCCACACAGATGTTCAGGGTTAACCGTTTTGACACATTTTGTTGATGATTCATACACTCATATTGATGGTGAGGGAATTCATCTGTACTGAATTATGTCCAAGAGACGGTCAGATGTGTTACGTTAGAAATTTGTAAAAGTGTTACTCCATTTTTTTTACTTATTTTTATCTCAAGTTGAGCGAAGATGGACTGGAGAAATACAAATACTTGGTTCTGGGAAGGAAGATTTTGGTTGTAAATAACTTTTTTTTTCTGAATCACTTCTGAGAATTGGACAGCAAAGCCGCCAGGCCATTCTCAAAAAAACTACTTAACAGTTTTAAGCAAGAACATGCAAAAGGCAAAAAGCAAAATTGCAGTTTTTATGGAGTCTAATAAACTGTATTCCAACACAGCTGTCAGAGTAAAGCGTGGGTGTGATTTTTTCCTTCATGCATGCACTAAGTTTGTGAAATTGACTTGTCTGCTGGTCATTCCTCTCCGTGTGGATTTGCGTCCAGGTACGCAGCTGTAATGTTTCAACACGTCGATATGTGGGAGGCTCTCTTTGGTTACAAGGGCTTTGGCTTTTTATAAACAAAAACATTTGAACATGAGCTACATACTATTAGCTAGTGCTGTTGTGCATCTAATTTTTTTAAGCAATTAATGAATTACTTATGACATGTAATTAAACGAATTCATCTGTTTTTAATCTAACCTGAAATGATGCTTTGTTTAACTTATCATGATGTTTAGAATATACTTCTTTCCTCTGCTGGTGCAGAGCAAGGTCAGTGCAGGCTCTGTAGTCGTTATGACAACACTGTATCAAATTGTCCACTTTTCTTTGTATTTTTTTGGTATTAGAGAAAGTTTATTTTATTGTCTTGATGCAGATAAGAAATGTCATTAAGTTAAAGAAAAAAAAGGAATAAGATTTGTTTCCACGTTGGATTTGGACTCCATTCACTGATCCAGTCAACAACACATCCAAAGCTGCTGTAGCTGAGTCCCTGAATGGTAGACTTGATGCAAATTCTTTGTCAAATTTTAGATGCTTGAACTATGGACATGACGCCCGCAACAAGCTGCAGCCAGACGTCACGCCCGCAATCATAATGCATCGTATGACCTCTGATCAAATCTATACATTGACTTAGCGTTGGAACTAGCCTCCCCAAAGTGCAAATCTTGTTAGGTATGAACAGATTTGATCCATAACCAACAAACCACTCAAAAGGATGTTAAAGTGCCCTGCACAAAAAAAAAAAACAAAACATGATGCCCTCCGGTATTTGGAGGCATTACTGCAGATGAGCATAAACAACTATGCAAAAGTCTAAATGTCCAGTTTCTGAAGACTTATTTGGCCCTAATCCTCAACTTTTGAACCAAACAGAAGTGGTTTCATCCCGAAACTGAACCAAATGAAATGTAAATTCTAAGGGTGGAAAGTAACCAGGTGTCAGATTTTGGGTAAATCTGGATCTACTCCACGGCAGTAACTCTATTCACACATTCCCTTACCTTAAAGAGGCAGATCTTTTGCCCATTAAAACTGACAGTAACTCATGTTTGACAGTTTGATGCCATGCTAAGAAATGGTTACTACTGTGAGTATGTACTTTCATGTACATAGTATTTAAAGAGGGAAGGAGAAAGTCTCGACCGTGGACATAAATCAGTGAATGACATTGTGTGAGGATTTAACAAAGGGCTGTGAAACTGACTTAGAATCAGTCCCGACCAAGTCCCTTAAAGCTGGAAAAAAAAGTGAATTCTGGGAAACTTACAAATACTTTGCAGTGTGTTATTCTGGGGCAGCCAGATGTTCATGTGCACACAGCTCAGCCCCATACTCTCAATGGTGGGATGGAATAGTTCATAAAGACCCAATTTTGGATCATTTATGTAAGATGAGTTGGGAGCTTAACTCTGATCACCCAGACAGAAGCACTTTTCAGGGAAAATCACTTCCTGCTATGATTTTTCCAGCTGTTCGGTGAACTTACGTCAACAAAGCAGAAGCATTTCTTACTAAAGGGAGTGTGCAAAGGGGAAACAAAGGGGAAAAAAGTTGTATAATTGAGCACCAGGTGTTTAAACAGTAAACTGCAGCCAGCTATTTAGCTATTAGTGACATTGTAGGAACAATAGGACTTTGGATGTTTTTTTTTGGTTTGCTTAAAGTGACCCAGAGTTTGCTTCACCTGACAATCTAGAACAAATTTTCAGCCTCAATGTACACAAGTGGACCTTGGTCAAGGACCAGGAACTGCGTTCTGACCCATCTTTTGAGGTGGTCTCGGTTTATTTCCAGTCAGACTGAGCTCTGGTTTGCTCAGTTTGAAAAGGCTTTGTGCTCAGAGTGGAACAACTGGACCAACAACAGCCACTGTGAGCCGGGCATTATGGGATGTAAACACAGTAGCGCAGCAACAATAAGACTCAGCAATGCATCGAAATGTGACTGGATGAATGCAGGCTCATTAAAACAACTTTTAATGTGATACACATTGCTTCTCAAACTGTTTTCCTGATCTATATCTCATACCTTCATAGCCGTCGTCTTCTCAGTAACCGCCTAGCGGCATGACTCCACCATGCCAAAGTAGCAGTAAAAAGTGTTGTACCTGATGTTGATACAGACGTTAAAAATTTGTCAGCAAAATGTAGTTTGAATGAGTGAACTATCCTGACAACGATTGCAAATCGTAGGACTTCTATTATTCTTTCTCTCATTGCTTTGTCTCATCCCCTGTAATTCCTGGCCGATGATTGAAGAGATCATTAGTCACATGATTTCTTTACAAGCTGGTTTGAAAAAGAAATGTTCACTTGAAGGCAGTCTGAATACAGACCAAACGCAATGTTCAGGACTCAATCCGAACCAAATTAAGTCTCAATACACAAGATTCATATACGCTCAAGCACCATTCAGTTTGTACAGAAAAAGTAGAATGATGTATTGTAGCACATTTCTTTGCTTAATATAAAAAGCTAAACTGAAATAATGGAGCATTTTGAAATAAAGTTGGATTTCATGTTTTTCCATCTACATGTTTTATGAGTAAGAGGAAACTTAAGTAATATTTCTGAATGAAATTCAGCTTTTTAGCATAATTTAGGAAAGCTTTACAATGTCGAAAACGAAGGAAGTCAACAGTGAGCTGAGGGGAGGGGCAGAAGGACCGCAACCATCACCCTCTCAAACCATCATCAACGTCAGAGCACCTTGCACTCTTGTGGAAAACTACCCGTGTGGCCGCATGAAATCAGGTTGCGGCACAATCGCTCTTCATGGAAAAAAGAGCAAACACTGACTAAATTAAACACTGTGGCCACACTGTAAACACCCACATCGATAACTCCTATGTCTTACTCCTGACAAAGTGGATGCTCTTGGGGAGTGTTTGCCGAAGAATTACAGCACGCTCACTTGTCTTCTGCTGCACAGACAGGAATCACCCTGGTTTCCTAACATAATAGTGTTTACAAAGCTGTGTCAATGTCCAGATCAATGCAGGGGAGGCTGCTTATTGTACACTCAGGAAGAGCCTTCAATTAAAGTGCGTGGGTTCAGATGGGCATTGAGTCAGCACATACTGAGATGCAAACGCATGCTTATATCAAATGTAACCTTGTTCACTGGAGAAGACACACAAGCGCACACACTCTGAGTCAGCAGAAACGGAAGCTCTGTGACACTACTAATGAACCCAAGTGTTTTTCTTCAATTTACCTGAGGATCAGGCTGAGAAACTCCTCTCAGCAGCATTCTAGAGTCAGGATTCCTCCTCCCATAAGAAAAGACTCTTTTCTTCCTTACTTCCTCTGCGTTCTTGCTTCATCATGCCTCAGGTATCCTCAATAGCCTCTCTGTGTCCCTTTTCCCCCACCCTTTTTTCTCCCTCATCCCATCACATGCACAACTTTAGAATGAGTTGCAGCAGGCCGGCTTTGTGTGGCGGCCAGATAGCTGCCACATTATGTCAGTACTTATCAGCTGTTCCATTTCCACAGTGTCTATCAATCTGTCATTGGGGCAGTTTTTTACACCTGCAGTAGAGCATTGATCCAGAAGAGGGCTCCATTTATATAAAGACATTCATGGAGTTCACACTAGTTAATGGGATAATTTATATAATACCAATTTATAAGACTTTTGACTTTAAGAAGCCTTAATCTCATGGTGAATTTGCATCAGTGAAACTTGATTTTGCTGTTTTGAAAATAAAAAGTCATTCAGAAGATATTTATATGGTGGGATTCATATTTATAGCAAACACAAATGAAATAGTCATAAACTATATTTATTTTAGTTGTTTATTCATTTTCTGTTTATATTCATTTTAATTCACATCAAATTTAACTTTATAGATCAATAACTACCACACATTTGGAATGACTCCAAATATTAATATTTATGCCATTACGGTATTTACTAAAAAATGTATTTATTTAAGAAAATGTGTAAGTTTGTTTGACCACCACGTGCCACAGCAAATATTTCTGTCTCACCTCACCTATTTTAAATGATAGAAATATCTCTTTCAATTGGCTCGATCTGGATCAGTCGACTCGTTTTCATTTCCCCTGAATCCCCTTCTCAGGAATCTACACTCCACTTCTCCTCCTCTTCCTCTCAGTGATGTATCAGCTGATGAACAAACGGTCAGCGTCGGCAAGCCAGGTGGTCATACACCATCTGCGTCACGACGCGCTTTAGGCTATTTCCGCGGAAAGACTCACGCACCCGGCAGACGTTGGACGGCGCACGCACGCCGTAGCCGGTGCTACGTGTTCCGACTCACACGCTCCCCGTGCCCTGCAAATTGGGATTCCTGTTTTGGTGAGAGGGAGACTAGCTGGGGCGGCACTGCCAGGCTTCCACAAGACTGGAAGATGTGTGCCCTCATCTGATCAAATTGGAAAGGTCAGGTTCCTTTTAAAAATCCAATTTAAAAAGGAGCCCAACTGTAATATTTCACAGGGAAGATCTTTGATAACCAAATATGGAGTTGCATCCTTTTTACGCATGTAAATTATTCTAATCCACAGGACAATAATCAAATATAATCTAATGCTAAATTAAAAAACTGAACACCCCATTGTTACTTAAAGTGATCCATTTTAAGAGACAGAAACTTCTTAAAGAAATCTCGCTTGGGCCGTTTCTTTTTTTTTTTTTTTTTTTTTTTTTTTTTTTTTTGTTAACTGCACCGTCACAGAGACACACCTACGTCCCGCCCCGAAAAACCACTGATGGCACAAACCGAGCTGCACATTCGCAGTACGAAAGAGTTGGAGACAGGAGGAGCACGCTGCTTCCCTTCCCACCCCCCCCTCTCCGCTCGACCCGCTCCACTGACAGAGGACCGAATCAGGCACAGATCCACGGGTTCAAGTTACGCATCGGAGCGCAGCGGCTACAAGTTTCAAATGGACAGACGCTTGGAGACGATCGGCCTAACAAGCATGGGATTATTCTTGTAATGTGGATTGCTACTCCTCAAGAAAGCCATGATCTGCTGCGGAACGATGTGAGACGCTGCGCCTCTTGGATTCTCGTGTTTCTGGATATTTTGAAAATCATTGGCAACAGTTGAAAGAACGAAAATCTACGCGTAAAAAGAAGAAAATAAAAGGATTGCACGCTCTCAACCTTGGGACCAGCATGGATCTGCCTTTACAACCCCCGGGCCCTCACTCACAGAAGTTTTAGCCACTTGATCTTTTATTATTATCATTTTTTTCTTGATGTTTGTGGACAGATCGCCTCATCGGCCGCTTTTATTTTGAAATACACATATTTTTGTTTTGGACTAGATATCCAACACCATGAACTTTATTGACAGTTTGACACTATTATTTTTGACACTGACATATGTCAAGGTGAGTGTGTTCAATTTAGGTAGCAAATCAACGAGTGGACATTAATGTGTGGCTTGCCCTTGCCTCGAGGTCAACAAGCCGAAATGTTGAGTGGCGAAAGTTAAACGCAAATTACGCACAAATCTGCCACTGTATAACCCGAACCCACGTCACGTGGGGTGGGTTTCGTACAACAAATGTGACATATTGGAGGATTTTGAAATCGTGTTGTGAAGTTTTGACGCTGCATGTGACTGCGGGCCTGCGCTTAAGCCACCTTGGAGATATTATTACGCTTTAAAGGCGCAGCGGCAGGACATGTGAGCAAGTTCCCTCACATTAAGGGAGGCTTTAGTGCTTTAAAAAAAATGAAATTTAACTAAAATGTGTCAACCCCGAGACGTCTTTATATAGATTAATCGGCAAGGTTCAATAATTAATGAATGTCTGCGCGCGTGTTTGGGTCGTTTTCTAAATAATCATTAATCAGGGGGACTGCGTTGAGCAAAGGTGGAGAAATGAAGCATCGCACCACCTTGGGAGGTGGTTTCCTTCTTTCTTGAGACATGATTGGACTCTCTCGGACACTTTCCTTCTTATTCCCATAACCATCCAAAGTATGACTCCTCTCAAGAGGCTTGTAAATATTTAAATGATCGGCCGATTTAATAGCTGTGAGAGCCGGCCAATCAGCGCCGATCTGTGTCGGGATGACGCCTCTTAAAGCGCATTTATCAGCTCGCAAATCATCACTCGGTTAAAGGGTTAGACACCCACCCATTAATAATACAGTATATAGTGTTTTTTGAGGGGGGCTCGGATCCCCTCAGCCCAAAAGGTCGGACCCTCTCACGCCACCCAAAGGGGGTGGAGCTTCCACCCCCTCGTCTCTCCTTTTTTCCTGGCTCTCTTTTCTTTTGTTTTATTTTTATTTTCACTTTTCATCACTTTGTTTCCACGGAACTCCTTTGCGGCGCGCCGGTTTCACAGGAACTGTCTCATGCAACACTGGGAAGGGATTGCGCGAGTTGCGCGCGCTTCTGTGAGAATTAGAGAGAAAGAGAAAGAGTGTGTGTGTGTGGGGGGGGGGGGGGGTGGGGGGATCAAAAGGGAGGAGGAGGAGGGGTGTACGGTAAAGGCAAGTGAAACTGTGCGTAACGAATAAATGGAGGGACGCCAAAAAGGCCCCGTGTCCGCTTTGGAGTGCCGCCCCCACGCTCCCTCCTCCGTGACGTCCTGTTATTAATCTGGAATTTGTGGGGCGCAGAAAGGCAGAGTAATTTACAAGTTTTTTGAACCTTTCACGTAACGGAGGCGGAACTACAGACTTGTTCTTTTACGCAAACATGTGGCCACAGAACTCCATACGCGCCCTTTATAGTGGGTTTTAAAATAATAAAGCGCATCAGATACGAGACCATAAAAATATGGCAGATCTTTTACTTTAAATAAGGATTTTGGAATATAAACTGTGGATTACTATAACAGTTACCTCTTGTGGCTCCGCATATCGCGTGTAGATAAGAGACACAATATGGTTTTGTCCTATGTTGTCAATGGTCAGCAGAAATGTCAAACATAGTCATTTGCACAACTGGATAACTGAAGGCCATTAAAAAATTGTTTTCTTTTTGACACATTGCACTGTTACTAACATTTTTTTTCTTTTTGCAGAATGCCCACATACCGAAAGAAGCAGCGAGAGGTCCACATGACGGTAGGTGTCCCACAGGGCACCGTGGGAATAGAGAACGCAGCCGCTGTCTGGCATGCGTCCAAAGCCTTCCCAAAAGGAAATTATCGCCCCCTGGTGGCTGATTTCTAGCCTCACTATGCAGAAATAGAGGCACCTCAGACTTTTTATTATTAAATAAGTGCAGTTTCACCTCTGAAACTTGCGTACTGAATGAGGTTAAGCTGAGGGGAAAAGAACCAGACTCTTTCAGAGAGAGAGAAATGTCACAAATTAATTTTGCACAATCCCACAGTTGCCCAATCTAATTTGGACAATCATAAGCTGAGGTTCGTGATATTGCTCAGGCGTGTTTGCTTTGGCGCTCCAGAGGGCCGGCTTGCTGGGTTCGTGTCAAAATCACCCGTGGCCTCGGAGATGTTTCTGAGGTGTTGTCAGTCTGTGTGCTAACATCTTTCTCAAGAGTAGAACTCCTGCAAAGACAGAAGTGTGTGTCTGTGTTTGTGTGTGTGGTAAGGAAGGGGTAGACTGAAGGTGAAAGAAACCCATACTAAAGGCTGTTATTGTGCAGCTGCAGACAAGGTGAATGATAATGCACCAGAGCTGGAAAACTTTAGCACAGCTGCTGTGGGTCACAAAAGATCTTAAATTAATGTCAGTGAGAAATTGTGTAAGTGTTTGTAAAAGTAGGCCGCTCTTTTTGCTTACATAAACAAAGAGCTTTTGAATGGAACAATAAGCTCCAAAATGTGGGTGTACGTGCCGGTTTACCCTCCTTCTCTCTGAGTCTCTTGCCCGCCTGCCAATATTTAAATCAAATCTGTGTTTCAGTGTGTTCCGTTGCTGTTTTGTAACCTGCTGTCCCTCTTTTCTTTTCTTTCTTTCTAACAGTGATCCCTCTAATGGAGGTGTACAACAAGAGTTTGTGTCAGCCACGAGAGCTGCTGGTGGATATCCTACAGGAGTATCCGGAGGAGGTGGAGCACATCTTCATCCCCTCCTGTGTGGTTCTGAAAAGATGTGCCGGCTGCTGCAATGATGAGATGCTGCAGTGCACGCCGACAGAAACATATAATATAACAATGGAGGTCAGTTGGAACCCTATTTTTTTACCTGTTTGAAAGACCAGGTTGATCTAAGTGTGGAGAGGTCAAAAGACGAATTATATCTCAATTTTTTATTTCTCTTTGTACCAAACTTTAGCAAACATAAAAACATTATAAAACTTTAAAATAAAAAAATAAGCTTGTTACAGCATTTTTATGTGCAAATATGTTTGGATCTGAACTTTTTTTAGGCCTTTTTGCTCCTCATCTTGCATTCGTTAAACCAGAGGATATAAGAGTTAGTTTCTCTAAACTCTCAAAGTTTTTAAGTATTTTAAGTTTCAGCCAAATTTCAGATTCAGCTTCACCAAAGCATCTATCCTGACTTTTATACTAGCATTCTATTTCTCATGATCTTTTGTTGGTACATGTTTTGTTTCACTATATGACAATTAAAGTATTCTCCTCATCTTCTTATCTCCACAGATTAAAAGAATAAAACCCCAAAGGCAACAAAACGACATTTACATGAGTTTTACAGAACACAGCGCATGTGAGTGTAGGTAAGAAACCCCCTGAAAAAACACACACACACTCAAGAAACCACTTAAAAGCTAATCACGGCACCATTGTGGGGCAGAGCAGAGGTTAGCAAAGCGCATCGTGGGAAGTTATTGTGCTGAGTTTTGGCCTGACACATTCGTCAGATGGAAATCACACTGATGCAAATCTCGCCTCGGCTTTGGAACAAGTTTGAACGTATCTGTGCAGACATCCACCGTGTTTTTGAATTCTGCCTCATTCCACTGCGCAGCTGAGGGTCTGCGGCATGCAGACGTCTTTCTAGTTACCTCATGCCTCAGTTATTGATCACACCAAAATCTTGTGTCTTGTACTTAAGGCCTGCAGTCATGGTTCGGCTACTTTTATTTATTTTGTTAAGTGAAATGTTTAGTGACCACAGTTTTTTCCCTGACTCGAGATAACTGCTTTAAAGTAAACAGGGGTTCTGTGAATTATTAGCAGCTGCAAACGTTGTGGTTTTTAAAGATAATTATTGCACTTTTAATATAAAAGATTACACATTAAACTAACTTTTTTTAATGTACGACTTGTGTCAAATTTCTAGCAATTTCTGTATGAATCCTCTGTAAGGCAGCAACTCAATCACTCCCTACAGGCCAAAAACGTCTCCATCCCTTCCTAATACGTTAGCCACCATATTGCAACCCGTCAACAGTGATTGGTGCGAGTCTGTCTGAGTCAAGTTTTTAGAGGAACTACTATCGGTAATCATGAGTGAGCTTATTCCGGCTTGTTTGAATCTGTCAAACGTCCGAGGTTGGGCCAGCAGGCACCACGTGCTTTTACTGAGGCATCTGATTGGTCAGTTTATAACCTGAATTACTTGCAAAAAAAGGAAAAAAAATCTTTAGAAAAATTCGAATTATAAAGAACATGTTAAGAAGAAGGTTTCAGAGCAGGAATGATTATTAAAATAACTGAGTAATAACTGTCTATTTCTCTATTGAAGTCTATGGGATTTACTTCCTATTTTGAACACGAGTGGGGAGGGGTTGCTATGTCCATTGTTTTTACTGTCAATGGGCCTATCAGGAGTTTGATTCCCAGTCAGGGCAAGCTGCCCCCGATTATGTGATCCAGCCAACAGAAGCACTCTTAACTTCAGGAGTTTTTAATTTGGCCAACTTTCTGTCATGAGTTTACAAACTTCAAATAGGTTTTACAGTTTTTTTTTATATATATACTTGAATACTTTATGGCATTTTAGTGTTCATTATCCTTGGCTGGGAAACAATTTTTTAGTGCAACAAATGAGGAATGTCCTGCAAAAAACGTTTACATTTCTTTGTCTGAAAATGATTAACAGATAGGGGGGACGTCCATATTGTCTGGAGTACAGATCACTGCAGCAGCAGAGATTTTTGGAGTGGATTTGCACAATCTCTAAAACACATTATTTACCACTCTTTGTTCGATTAAATTCCCTTTTAAATTCTCTCTAGCGTAGCTGTCTCTTTCCTGTGTTGACTTAAATTTAAGAAAGGCATCTAACTTGTAATGATCTGTTTAAGCCCCATTCTGACCAAAACGTTTATGACAGAATTTCTTTTTTTTTTACCATTAATAACATCAGAAGGCTTAGAAAAATAAAAGTAGATGAACTAAACATTAAAGTTTAAACAAAAAACAGAGAAAAAAATCAAATCTCTCCTGATTTGCAATTTTAGGAATGGCTAAGAAAAATAAGAAGTAAAAATAAGCTTTTAGGAGAAATTGACACAAGCTGGGAGGGATGGGGGGCTGAACGAAGCCAAATTACCCGTAAAAGAGCTTGGGATATCAGTAAAGGCAATAAAGCATGAGATCATTCAAATTTTCACATTTGCGTGCCACATTGCTCAAAGACAAGAGACTGGGAGCATGAGTTCATCTCATGATGGGTGAATAAAATAAGCAAATTTAAAGGTTTTCAGAGTTTTGTTATTGCAAAGTTTAAAAATTCGTATTTTCTTGTGTGGAGCTTTTTCTGTAAGGACATATTTGCTGAAAGCGGTTTGAAAGCCAACATAGACAAAAGTGAAACCCATTAAGTTTATCCCGATCACTTTCTTTCAAAAGGCACATTAGGACGTTAACCTTGGCACATGACATAGTGTACCACATACAGATAACACAGGTCTAGGTCAAGAGATATCAGTCACCTTTAGATAATGTATATGAGAGAGCGTACATGTATGGATTTATGCTTTCTTCTGCCAGTTATAGCTCTGTCCGTTTGCATAGAAACTTGGAACCAAACTTAAAATGAAGGTTTCCTAAAATAGTTGACAAACTGGTGTGTGTCAAGCGTGCCATCCGGGGCGAGCAGCAGGGCACATTTTTCCGCTGTCGATGGCAGGGGTGTTTGGATGGATCCATCAATGAACACACCCCTCTTTGTGCATTATTTCCCAACTGCCCTTTTTCATTCTTAAGCTCAGAATTTCGGAACGAGAGCCGCTTTTATCACGGATTCTGGCAAAGGACAATGACGTAATCTGATTTTAGCAGATTATTGTGAGCTCACCTACGCTAATGATCTACCTCTGATGCTGTTGACATATGTGTGTGTTTACTCGAGAACAATTGACAAAGTGTGATCTAACGTCATGCCGCTTTGTTGCTTTCAGATTAAAGAAAGAAGTGAAAGAACAGAAAGAAAAGTGAGTACCACAACCCTGCATGGAGATTGGGGTTAAATAAGGGGGGGTAGGGATGGGGATTTGAGATTTTATAGTGATTTGCTGATAAACTTGCTTTCAGCTCTTTATAACTTTCAATTGTTCTGACCTCACATACACTCCTAATAGATCTCACTCCCTTTTTTCTTGTTTCACCGCCTCCTTGTCTCACAAACAGACACGATTTCATATTATCACTCCTAAAACCCAAGTGGACAAGCTACATGTGGTCATCTCATATATAGCATGGATTAACATGCTGTGCTCAGCTGATACACATGGCAACTACCCACTCAATCATCAAGTAATGAATGACGCATGATGAGGCCACTGCCCTCTATCTCTACCCTTTCTTCCTCTTCTATCTTGTCTTTACATTCTTCTTCTTTCTCACCTGTTTACATCCCACTTAACTTCTGTAACTCCTGCACTGATAGAGATAAGTGTTTTTGAAGTTTTATGCTCATACTTCTTGCTTGAGTGATCCTCCCTTCCCGAGCAACACGAGTCATGCACCCAAGGGTCATTGAAGCTCTTTAATCCTCCCTCTGAGTGGTCGTTAATATTTTTCCATTGCACAGTTGTTGTTGTCGCCCGTATTTTGGTTTTATGTCAGGCCGTCTGTCATTTAGATAAGGCTCGGCTCTGAGACCTTCCCTTTAACCTTGTATCAACTGTTTATGAGTCTGGTTTTGGTGGCTTGCTTCTATGAAGCAATAGTTCTGGGGTCATTCAACTTCCTCGCCTTAACGTTTTCATGCATTATTGTTGGCGTTATCGCTGGCTGCTAAACCCTGAGGAGGTCTCTGAGTTTTGTTACGGTGAGTCATCCTGCTGAGGTTGTGAAAGTTGTTAACTGCCAGCATTCCTTGACAAACTGGACCTGATTTCGGTTGAATAAAAGAGGAAGTTTCTATTCACGCGTCAGGTTCAGTTGGTGTCATCCTCACGCAGCTGATTCTGACTTCGGTCTGCAGAGGATTTCCGCTCAACAAGTGTTACCCTGTGGGTCGGATGCAGAACCTTGAAATGTCAAAACATGGTCTTTTTTTTTGTCGTGCCAGCACTAAATCTTTTATTAGTTTCACAATGATTCCCATACTTTGGTTTTCATTTTATTTGATACTCACAATCCCCACTAAATGGAAGCTAACCCATAATTCACCAGTTACAAAGAATAACAAATGGTTCCAAGAAATTTTAGCTAATTATTTTTTAATGAATGAATGTGACACTAAAAGTTACTAAACATACAACACACATGCTGTGGTTTAAAGGGAAAAACGTGGTCGAGCCAAGAATAAAACCATAAAATTGTGGCACCACATAAGCAACACTTAGATATTCTGAGTCATCTGTAACGTGGACCGACGTGGAGACACGTGGAAGACTCCACAAAATAATATATTAGAGTAGCGCCACTTCTCACCTTTTCAGTCTATGTGCCAAAATGTGTGCATAGTTGGGATTGTTTTCAGAAAGTGCACATCCACAAAAGGAGGATTCTATTAATGTCTATTCTGAAGCTCAAAAATCCTTTTGTGGCTAAGGAACAGATTTTTTTGCTGTTAAAATGTTACACTTTCATTCATTCTTTCTGTACAATTTGGAAAAAAAAACTAGTATAAACTAAAATAACAATACAAATAAGCTGTAAACTTTAATTTTTTCACCATTGAGTTTGATTGAAATAATAATGTAACAAAAAGTCTTTTAGAATTGTTTCCACCTCTTTGTCAAACACTAGAGGCAGGATGCATACAACTTTTATGCATAAAAGCCATTATTTCATCTGCAAGTTTTTGAGACTGCAGTGAAAACAAGATAAAAAACGTAATCACACTTTATAACAATTTGCTTTTCGTTGAAATAAATGAGAGGAACCATAAGATCTGATCACTTTTTAAAGCTAAAAAAAGGCTTTTCTTTACCTCTCATTTTTCGCTTTCAAATAGCAGGAAAGGTTCTATGTGTGTTTTTTGGGCCCAAACTTGCGTCTATGCATCCCGCCTTTTGTGTACGCTTAATAAGCACAGTTTGTGTGTCCTCATTGTCATCTTCTCTGAAACAACTTGAATCGCCTCTAAAGAGTTGACCCAGATCTGCTGGAAGATGCAAATTTAGTGAGATCCCATATCTTTTGTCCTCAACTCATCTGGGAAATTGCCGCCCACGGCTAGCCTCACTCCATTAATTGATTACTGCAGAGTCATTGTGCCACTTTATGTCTTTCTAAAGTCTTTTCAGCCTGACTTGGACAATGAAGTGATTTTCCTCACAGATCGTGTCATAGCGATCACATTTATACAAAGCAGGATGTGGATAATTCTGGGAGTGTCTCGCTCTTTCACTGTCAAAAGGGTCATTTTTGTTCATTCAATCACTGGAAAAGTCATTCTCTTTCTTTTTAAAATGCACAAACCTCATTCAAATCAATGGGAGGCAGTGCCATTGAACACTGTTTTAAATGAAGCAAAATCAACGAAAGGGACATTTTTGAATGACTTTTTCCATTTTGCTTTACATGTAAACAGTATTTTGCACCACAACAAAAATGACTGTCACCCCACTGTGGGTTTAGCTGTCATCAGTTTCAGTAGTCCATCTCTCTGGCCAGTCTCTCAGGCATCTTTCTGCGTTGTTGTCCTTTTTCTCTTGCAGAAAATCCCGGAAAGGCAAGGGCAAAGGCCTAAAGAGAAAGCGAAAGAAAAACAGTGACAAAACAATTCACGATGCGTATGTCAGCTCCGCCTTCTCCACCTACCTGCACCTGAGTGTTGCACTTCTCATAATTAAGCTAATTTGGGAGGAGCTTTTTTGCCCCTTTTAATTTGTACCATCTAATTCACCCGTCAGCCACATCAGTTAGCATGTCGCTTCCGTGTATTGTCCTAACTTTGTCTCGCCAGCCATGCTGTATATTTTTACAAAATCAGTGGCCTTTTTGCCAGGAATTATTGATGTCACTTCTTTGAAATTTTACATAACCAGGAAGTGCTGCAGAGTTTGCTGTACAGCGCCCTGCTAGACCTCGAGCTTAACTCATACCATCCTTCCACAATCACCCCCTGATCTCAGCACATTGTTTGTAAAAATGTCTCCCCTTTATGGCAGACTCCACCGCCGATAACAGCCAAAATCTCTACATTATAGTCCGATAGCTAACCATGATTGATTATGGTCACGTTTAAAGAAGCTGGAATAAACAGATGGCAGATCAGCTTTTAGTAACCCAAACCCTGTGGTGAAACAGATCAGATCCAACCAGCATAGCTTTGCAGATCGGCTCTTGCCGTTTGCTATCTATGCTGGGATCACTAAGACCGTAATCATAGTCCTGTCTTTGGTGTTGAGTCTGTGCCGCTTTGCTGTGTCTCGTACTCGTCTCGTAGCCTTTCTTTGTTCTTTTCAACTTTAAAAACTGTTTTTTCTGTCCTCCGCTTATGCTGGTACTTTTTATGTACTGTGAAGATATGAGTGGCGGCTATCTCAAGCATTTTTTTTTTTGTTTGTTTTGTTTGTTCCTTTCCTATTTTTTTTATGTGTATGTCAAGTACCACATTTGTTCTTATGTTTGCCTTCTTTTGTGTCAGAAAGTGTTTAATAATAGCACACTATATTTAAGACTAATTTAATAATGTTCCCTCACTGTTCCAACTATGTGTATATGTCTGTATGTTTATTTGTAATATATATACATACATATATATATATATATATATATATATATATATATATATATTGAAATGTTAATGGAGTATCTGACCCTTTATACATGTTGAGAAATGTAATTCAGATCATATCAGCCTCTGTTTTGAATTTCATGTCTCGCGTTCTTCAGTTTTCCTTCAATAAAATGAACAAATCTTAACGTTACACCAAACAGACCCATGAGTCTTCTTTGATAGTATTTAAGCGTCTGAAATGTGAGAGCGAGATTTGTGTTCTCATTAACCAAGTCATTCATTTGTATGTCGTTTTTATGTTGCATGAACTGGTCTAAAGCTTTGCTCACTGCATGTCTAACCCAAATTGTTTGTGTTTTTTCCATTAATATGAACAAGTACAAGGGTGGGGATGATTTCAGTGTCTGAATGCGTTAAATTCTGCAAGCTTTGTGGGAACTTCTGTGTTTTATGCACAGCGACCCAGCAGGGGCTTGGAGAGGCAAACTGGAGAACATGAACGGGTTGGACTTAGAGCTACCTGTCCTATCGGTGGTAAATAGTGCACTGTTATAATCTGCCTCTCCCTCTTCCTCCCCATCTCTGTCTGTGTCTTTGTCTGTCCAGTGTCTGTGAGCCATGTTGTGATCGCTGCTCAGAGAAGAGAAAGCGTTTGTTTGTGCAGGATCCTGCAACCTGCCGGTGCTCCTGCAAACACACAGATGAATACTGTAAAGAACGCCAGCTAGAGCTCAACGAGAGGACCTGCAAGTAAGCGCTACTGATAGACCTAAACTCAAACTAGACTTTCCAGGCTTCGATTGGACAACATAGCTTATCTAGATAGCATTTGGAATAACACAACTAACAAGTAAACAATCTACTTGTGTTGCAACGTAGCTGCTAGCGCTTGTCAGCCCTTGTTTCCACCGAACGTAGCTGTGCTGCACTCTGGCTGCCATGCCGCTTTGCTCCCTTCTTTGAGGGGGTTTTCATTTGTGATTTTCTTTTTCAGGTCATTTATCAGGTGTCAGTGTTGCCATAGCTTTGTGTCACTGTCAGGTCAACCGCACAGAAGTTTTCAATCTAATTCTTCTTCTTTTTAACAAATTTTCCTATAGTAAAATGTTTTTTTTTTAACTGCTTACGATAAAGCCTAGAGCTGAACTTTTTTAAATTTTTACCAAAAAAACTCAAGTAAAGATTTCAAAACACTTTTGTCCAAGTCAGTTGGGGTTTTCCTTTAATTGTTGAGGAAGATTGGGATTGTTGGTGGGCTTCCAGATGTTGATGTGCAACATTTTGTCATCAAGTTGGGTTTTATTTATTAATCTGGTGGGGAGCTTTTGGGGGGTTCTATTGGCGGAAGCATACAAAAACAACCAAAGCATTTTTTTTTACTTGATTGAGTGATTGAGATTAAAAATATTTATATAGATGCTGTTTTACCACTCTGATGCATCAAAAATGTGAAGAAACCCAAAACCTTGACAAAACTTAACAAGTGGAGTTTTTTAGTGGCTGCAATAAACTCAGGCATTTAAGCCGGAACAACTTACAACCTTTGTCCGGTGGAAACGAGTGGTTAGACTTTAGCTGTGTACTTGTTTTGCATGTCATCTCTTCTTCTACACTCATTTCATGTGAAATCTTTACATGTTGACTGTCTGAAAGGTAGAAAAGGCTTTGTTTCTACCCCTGCTATGACTTTAAAGTGCTGTATTTCTCTCCTAAATCCTACCCAGTTGCCAACTTTGACACGGAAATTTCTACACACAACCTGCATGATGTTCAATTTAAGAATTATATCCCTATTTAGAAAGAGAGGCGGGGTGGGAGCTTCTTGACGGGCTATTAGCTACCGTACAGGCATGCATAGTTTCCATGGTTCTCGGCAAGCTCCATTTTCACTTGTGACACGAACTTGAGACTTCAAAATCTAAGTCCACAAATATCGAAGAGGCTACAACCAGCGCTGCGTATGTCTCAGGGTACGACACACTCCCTCTTGAAAAGATCCACTTCTCACATGAATTGCCAAGTTGTATCTTTTACACTGGCCATAAATGTGTCAGCTAAACTCTTGCACCCTGATCAGGATTGCTTTGATCCATAAAAAAAGTTTTTTTTCTTTATCTTTTTTTTTTTAAAGTTTGCTGGAATATCCCCGACTAAACCAGTGAGGGTCCTCATGGGAGCTATGTCCACTTCCTAAATCTGTCTTTAAATCCTTAAAAAAGGAATTTCTTGTGACGTAAACTGCAGTTTTAAACACTAACAATGATGATTTTATTGGTCACTATTACGTAAACTTCTTGACATAATGAAAAACAATCCTTTTTCTTATTTTTTGATGGAATTTGTTCCTTTTCTCATGCCTTTTTTTCTTTTCTTTTTGTGCAGATGTGACAAGCCAAGAAGATGAGAGTGGTAGTGGCACCAGATGTACAAGATGAAGGAATATTCTTGCGATATTTCATAGCACAGCACTTTTGAACTGTAAGCTTTTGTGGATTGCATTCCTGTTGGACTGAGAGAGAACAAACAGAAAGACTGAACTGAAGTTTCCTCCTCTGTATATCTGTGTGTACATAGACCATGATAAAAGACAAGAAAAAAAGAGTTAATATGCTGCTACAGAAACAAGTATCTAAGCCCATCATTTGACTAAAAGCAAAAAGTAGTCGCCATGTGATTTATTTTGGGGGATTTTTGCCTTTCTAACAAGCTTAAGTTGCAGGTGTAGTCTTATTGTATGCAACTTTTTCACTGGATATGACTCTACTGTGGTTATGTGTCGCCATCACCTACAAAACCTCTACGTATATTTAACTCCAAAATCAGTGACGGATGAGGACATGGTCATGCTCTACTTTCATGAAAAAAAAAAGATGGACGGACTGAGTTTGCAGACTCCTGCGAAGGCTTTGATTCGAGCTAAACCGCAAGACAAACGGGACAGCTGATGGAGATCTGTCCCTGCTTCATGTCGCTTTCTTCCCTCTGAGGACACGGCAGGACTGCTATGGACTTGCACAATGTCACTGTTGCGATCAGAGTAGACTCTGGACTTATGGTGCCATATACTTTTAAAGGGATACTGGTCATCAATCTAGAATTAAATGTTGTATGTACAAGAAAACCACTGAAAATCGTATACTGTAGTTTGATTCCATTTGAGAAACACATAATGTACTGAGAGATCTTTAAGTGCTTTTTAAATTATTTTTGTTTTTCTTTAAGGAGTGGGGATTTTCAGCGTCTTTTTGGTGTTGAACACAATACAAGAAATCATACGATTACACATCTTTTCTCAGTACTTGTACTTGCTTAATATCCCTTTATGTCATAGTCCATTTTAGATAATTTATAATATTTTACAGTATTCATTCATATATTTAATTTGCTCTATTTATGTATGGTGTGTCATGTACTTAAAACTGTCTTTTCTCCCTGTTTGTAAGGTCACTGAAGGCTGCACTCAACCTGGACACTCTTTGCGCTTTTCTAGAACTAAAAATAATAATTTAACATTCCCTTGACAGATCATGCAATGTACTAACGACATCTCCATTTCAGCCCCCTTTCTTGTGTGGATTTGTGCGTCGTGGTAAAAACCAGTGTGTCAGTATGAATGAGTTCCCCTGCATTCACTGTGTGTACATCTGTCTATGCGTCTTAGTTGAAATGTATTTAAGAAGTTAAATTTCTGGACCGTGTGTTATCAGTTGTGCAAGACGCAAAAAACAAATAAACCACTGCTAGCAGCTCATCGGACGCCCCCACCACAACACCACCTGCTCAAATTCGGATCTCCATCCTCTCTGCCAGAAGTCATCGAGCCTTCTCTGTTTCCTCTTTCCTAAATATTAACATGTTTAATGTGTCTATGTAAAAAATATATATTTATTTTGAAATTTTTATATAAAATACGAAAAAGGTTGCTGTGTTGTGAATGCTTCATGAATTTATTGAGCAACGATTACAGCACACCGAACTGGAATTACCATATGTTGTAATGAAAGGATAACAGGGAAAGAAGAAAGTTCGGGGGGGGGGGTTACAACAGCCAGATAAATATTCAATCAACAGAATAAACAAACACTGAAGTGCAGAGCACTTAGTTAAATTGGAATGGCAATATGAAAGAGGACAATTAAAGAAGCAGTTTGAGTAGATCTCGTTGGTCCTATTATTTAGGCTTTTTTAATCCAATAGAATAGAGTAGAATAGAACTTTATTGATACCACAAATGGGAAATTATCTAAATACAGAGGTGGAGCTACGGTGATGCCCCCATTTTTGGGGGCCCATTTTTGAGCCAATGTCAAAATCATCATTGAGAAAGATTTAGAAAGCCACCATACATGCTCTTTTAAGCATTACAAAAATAACAATTACAATAAAAATAACATTAAATTAAACAACATGTTTTATTTGGCCACCCATCCAAACTCTTCTGCCCCCTCCCGCGCCCCTATGTAAAATGTTCTAGCTCCGCCACTGCCCAATTACCTCCCTTTAGCTACCCATGATAAATTGAATGAGAAACAAATGTTCTTTTTAGTTGCTCATTGTCTTGAGGGAGGAATACACCCAATCAATTTTTTTAAGAATATGTTTTTCTATCTTTTGGTTGAGCAAGCAGTTAAAGTGTTAAATATTTAACCTTGGTAGCAATGCTAAAAAAAATCTGTAAAGGATAGAAGAAAAATAGGCAAAAATCAGTTATAAGAAAAGTGTCAGGATCCTGGTCGCCTCCCCCACACACCTGGTGTCCATCTCCTCACCTGCTTTCCATTACCTCGTCAACCTGGAACCCTCTTATGGACCTCCAGGCCGTTCAGCCGATGTCAGTCCGTCTGCTTCATGCGGTAGAGTGTTCTGACCCATGCTTCGTCTCTAGCTTCAGTTCATGTCTTGTTTTTAGATGAACGTTCATAGACTGACTAATCCTGTTCTTTCATCTTCAAGGAATTCTACGCCTCCACAGTCATCCACTGCAACCAACCCGGACTCCTGTTCACGCCTGTCACCTCCACCTTCCTTCTGGCCAGCGGCTCACCCACCAACCCAAGCCAAGCAGCCAAACTGTCACAAACCTTCCACCAGGACAGGCACAGAATAAATCACTTCTACAAACCTACTCCTGTCTTTAGCCTGATATTGGGTCCAGCCCTCCCATAGACCTAACAAAATTTTTTCTTAATAGATGAATGATTCACTTTTTCAAGTTGCAGTAAGAGACCAAGCTACAGAGTCAATCTTTGGCCTCTTTTCAGCTGGAAACTGACTTGATGTCAAAAACTTGATCTTTGTGAGTTACTTTTCCTCACATAACATTACTTTTCCTTCGAGGTTTGCTTTTCCAAAGAGTTTTGCCAGACTTTCTAACCCAAAGACCACTGTGTTAAAGGACCACATAACTGTTGGTGTTATGATTCTTTCAGGCCCAAGTGTTAAATAACATTGCATTGCTTTTTATAATACTATATAGTGTTCTGAGGCTTGATAAGCTGACAAAATTAAAAATGCATTATGTAACTTGACTTTGATGGTTTATCATCATCTGATATAATGACATCTTAAATGCTTTTGAAAAGCTCTTTTATCTGTTTCTTTCTATCTAGCTGTCTGGATCTTTTTTGGACAACAAAACTTTGGCTTGACTGCCTGAAAGCATCACATGGGACTTCACTACCAGGAAGAATTCTTTAAAGGAATTCTAGAATTTTACCTGGAACTTCAGCCCAAATATGGCTCAGTGCTTCCTGTAACCTTATATGATGTATTCCTACAGCTTCTTTAAGCTTGGTACTTAAAACACACTTAAATCATTCAATATATTTTCCACATCTTGAAAATTAACCAATTTATGATTTTCTATACAAGATTTTTCTGTCATCCGGATAGTTTTTTATCCAGTATTTGGTGGCCAAAACAGATTTTTGCAATGACTCTTCAGAATCATGTGATCTCTTAAAGGCTCCTCTACATCTAATCCATAAGAGTTTAAATCAAGTGAAGGTTTTGGGATCTTTTGTCGAGTTTGTTTTGAAACTTTCCCTATTCTTAGCCACATAGCTCAGTGCTTCCTGCTGGATTAGCTCTTGCCTGGTGCTAATACGGCTGTGCAAAAGCTCTGCTTTCCGTGACTCATGCTCTTTCTGTGCATACCTTAATATAAAGCACTCCATATAATCCCTGTAAATAATTGTGGGGGCCTTTCCACTCAACAAAAACAGCACAAAGAATGTCAAACTGTCTAATCTGTGAGTTAGTAGATCAGAATAGCATAGCCTGTCTAGTTTGCTCCTTAACTTTGTTGTTTAAACTTAAATGTTCAGAAAAGACATAACTTTAATTTACATTTAATGTAGAGCAATAAAATGAAAGTCCCTAAAACCAGATCACCACTGAATTTCTGCAACTAAATGACAAACTCTTCTGTTTGGATGTACGTTTCTGATTATGAATGCACCCTCTTGGTGGAGGTGTGTCTCTCTGAATATAACTCATTAATATATTCATTTGATACACATAAGGTTGACATATAAGCAAAAATATTGCTGTGTAGGAAATTGTTATCTGGATTATACCTTGTGCAACAGCTGGTCTCCTTTCACTACCAAGAGCAAAATGATTGAAAAGTGTGTGTTTCTCACTTATCCTAAAACTGGTTTGTTTATCCCATGCCATTTGTGTCCATTCACCAAAGGGATAACAGTAAAATGTGGCTCTGTTAGATTTAAAATGTTAGAACTGTATGCTTTTGTTTTATACTTTCTGTAACTTTACTCCTTTACTCCTTTACTAAAATTAGAAATGTCTGCAGAAATTCTGGTTTTAAATTCCAACGCTGGCCATTTATTGTGTCAGATCAACTAAATGAAGAAAAAAACTAAAAGCTTGTCTTCTAACTGATTAAATAAAAAAAACTAAAACCAATTTCAAAAGATTCAATACTGCTACAATCATGCATGGCTTAGCTACAAAGCAATAACAAACTTTTCAGTGTTTGGAGAACCATTGTACAGCTAATGTCACCTAGTGGTGCAAATGGATAGCTGCACTGAAACACTTAATTTGGTTCACGCTCTCTAGAGAAATGTAATAGTGTGATGCATTTTACTGTCAGTTTACTATAAACACCACAAATTATAAACATTTGTGGCAAGTCAGTCAAATTTGACTAAATGAGGTTGTTTTGTTTGCAACATTTTTGCAAGAAAACTGGCTTATTCATTGTTTGGTCAGAAAACATTATGTTAAGAAGATGCCGTTTGAATTTGTTTTACTTGAGATTTGCAAAATATGTCAGATTGTGGGTTTTGTGTGAGCCATTTTGAGAATGGGACAGAAATGACCAATATTAGTTCTCGTGGAGATTTACAAAACATAATAAAACCGGACACTGCAACAAACATAAATGTATATTTTGTGTTTCACACAAAATGTAAAATTAAAGCAGCCGTTTAGGTATATCATGCAGTGTGAGATCTGATTTAAGTGTTTGTTTCTGAAATGTGATTGTCTAATTTATGACATTTTCTAAAAGAGTACCATAACGGTAAAAAAAAACTTTTTTTATTTTTTATTTTATGACTGCACACTTTCTAGTCAAATTTGAAGAAGGTCACACGAGTAAAATATATGTGGAACACAACATTTTTACTGTACAATTTTCTCAACATACACTTTTTAAAGACAAGATGCAATAGCAGAGGTGTACACCGTGTTTTTTTCATAATATTGCGCACTGTAAAAAATAAACTTATTAAAGCATGTTATTTAATTTTCTCTGTTTTAGTCATGTTATTGCTTTCCTAAAATAAAAAAATATATATGTTCCGCATAAAAATGCAACATTTTAAATAATAAATTGTAATTGGGTGATCCAAAATAGTATACAAAAAGGATTTTAATCAAAACAACAAATTTGGCATGAAAAATCAATCATTTTTATCTTAAGAAGCATCTAAAGGCCAAAAAACAAGAACAGACTTTGAAATATACTAACATCTTAACCCATTTTTACTATACCTTGCATAATACATAAAATATAAAAAAGTACTCTTAAATTTCAGATGATTTTGCTCCACTAATTATAATTTATTTTATTCTTATGCAATAAAAAAGATGAAGACGGGACACAAATTAGTTCAAATTTGCTATTTTTACACACCAACCATTTTTGTCCCAGCTAACCTTGAAAGTGCACTTTTGAAATGCAATAAACTGCAAACCCCCTTCCCTCCAGAGTTTTAGTTGCCCTGGGCGTTTTGGGTTTATTAATCTATATTATTTAAGATCTTGTTTAATAACTTTCTGCACACTTTCCCCTGATTTGTTATTTCCATCATGGCTCTTCTCTTTGTTTTTGTTCATGTCCGTGGCCTTGGCTGTGTTGTGTCTGCATGTTAACTGATGTGATTATGTGACACGAGTCACAATTCAAGGGTATTACTTTCAGAGTGCCATCAAATCGAGCTGAGCAGGGCCACTGTCTGTGTACCTTGATTAAGGCTTAAAATTGAAACTGACAGAGGAAGGGATCAGGAAGAAAGAGCAAAGTAAAAATAAAAGACAAATGATGCAGGTGGGATTAAAGTCCTTTGATCTTTACAACGTGCTTCTTGGCAGGTAGATTACCCCGCACTACTGATCTAAACTGAGAGAAATCACAACTCTGCAGAAAGAGACTCCCTGAGGTGTGTCTGCTGAGTAGATGTGCTCAGTCACACGTACTACGTCTTTCCAGTCTATATTTACCCACGTTTAATGACTGATTGTGAGCCTGAAATATATCCCTCTGAGTCATGAGGCAGGCAACAGGAGATGGAAGGACAGAACTGAATAAGACTAAAACCAGTTTAAAGAGGGATCAGTGGAGCAGAGTGCAAATGAGACTAATTGAGGTGAAGGGGGAGAACTCTGTGAAAGAGTTTGAAAATCTTGTGGAGGGGAAAGAAGAGGTTTTTGGGGGGGGGGGGGGGGGGGGGGGGGGGGGGGGGGGGGGGGGGTTTGACTCGGGCATCTGTGTGTTTGAAGGAAAACGGATTTGAGACCTGGATTCTACTTTTGATAAAACCTAAAAACATCCCTTTTGCCATTGCTCCTGTATACTTGTCCATAACTAACTCTTCCTCTCAGGTTGGTCAGCTGTGATCTTCTCAGAATTGCTTTGCCTCACCCAGTCAACCCTCACAAGGGTGTAATTCAGCTCGCTCTCATTTCCACGGCATTGACATTCAGCAGGCTTTTCCACAGGCTGCATCTACTTGCATTTATTGAGCTGTCTGTCGATACAAATGCTTTATTGATGAGTTAGATGCTGGTTGTCTTTTCCAGTCTCTTCTCTTCATCAGTTTCCTGACAACACTTGTTGAACATCCCATCAGTAATGGTGGACAAGCATGACTAACACATTTGAAGAAAAGACTGCAACCACACCCTAATGAACCACGTCCTACTGGATGAGACTCAGCCAGAACTGTGAAGGATCACTTGGCCACTTCTGTCCAATGTACCTATAAACTACTTGAAAGCTCCTGTCAGCTGTGGTGGCTAATGCTATTAGGCACATGGCTCAATACACGAGGATGGATCAGAGGAGAGCTCCTCCTGAGAACTGGTCAATAGGACAAAGCGCCTCAGATGGCAAGATCAGGCCAATAAATCTATGTCTGTTAACTCAGGGTTCGTAAGGACTGAAATGTTTGAAACTGTACAGATGGCAATACAACAGGAAACTTCATGACAAGCTCAAACTGAACGCTGGAAACCGGTGCTGTGGTTTTGAGAAAAGCAATCGCTGAAGTGACAAGTCTGATAAACACCAAGGAGATGATCTGTGTTGCCTCTGCTGAGGTCTGAACACCAAGAGAGGTTAATGATACTTTTTTTCCAAAATGCAGGCTCATTAATCATCTTCTCTAAATGGATGATGTCAAAGTGTGTGCCAACAAATCAACTCTTAACTTTGACTTATTTCACTTGAATATACCAGAAGATACCATTCCAAAAACAGAACATAGGGAAAGAAAAAGCTAAAAATAGACAAGGGTTGAGGGAAGAAAGAGATTGAATTGTGCCTTTAAATTCTCTTCGGTTCCCCTTTATCTGCAGGAGACCAGTTTATTTCTTTAACATGTTTTGATCATTGTGGTTTAAGAGGTTTACATGTGCAGCAGTAACCAGATTACCACACTTCCTCACAGAGGCACCATCACACATTTAATCCAGCTACTCCTTTCTGTAGAAAGTCAAGTGTTGGATGTCAGCTGGCTTTGTCATGCCAGAATGGAAAAAAGCCCCTGGGAAACATGTTTACTGTGTTTACATGACCTCCAAACCAGGTTCTCCTTGCAGAATCTCCTTCTCCAAACCAAGTTTTTTGTAAAACTTCACGTTTAATGGATTCAGAGTGCCATGTAGTATATATAAAAATGTCTATTTATGGCTGGAAGGCTCAGTAGGCCTGGTGTGGGACTGGGTTCACATTCCAGGGTACGCAATGAGCTTCATCAAGTGTGGGTCCTGGTACTAACCATGTGGCCACAAGGGAACCTAAGTCTTGGTCTCCCTGTGCCGGTCCCCAGCCCGGAGAAAATACAAGGTTGTGTCAGGAATGGCATCCGGCGTAAAACTCTCTGCCAAACTACCTGTGTGAATCAGTGAAAGCTGATTCACTGTAGCAACCTCTGACAGGATGTGCCGAAAGGTGAACAATGTCTATGATCAAGACTAATTTTTTTACTTTAACCATTTTTATTTTGCACTCAAGTCAATATTATCTATTTAATACTGTATGTCTATATTATATGTCTCTTTTGTTTGTCTGCTTCAGTATTTTTTGTTGTGATTGCTTGAATTAAAACCATTTTCAAATCTAAAAGAAGGCTAGTACCAGTGCCAACCATCAATTGTGGGGCGCATTCACATTGTCACGTTCGATCGGCAAAAAAAAAGGTTTTGAAAATTTGTGATGAGCCAGGAAAATTACTGTGAATCACTCAGGTAAATACTGGACTTTAAATGTGATTTTGAATTAAAAATGTACAAAAGGACTCAATCCAGATCTTAATCAGCCATAAGATTGCCTAAACAACCATGTAAGAGTGTGAAATTTTGGGATTAAGAGCAACACCAATTATTGTTTTCATTCAACGTTAGAAAAAAATAAATACACCAATGATTACAGGGTAACGTATGCTGGCAAATGAGAGGTTTTTGCCAAAGGTGGATAAAAGAAATGTTCCTGCAGTGAAACCGGATTCGCCTAATCCCGAAGCTTAAAGGAGAAGTTTTCACTGAATCCCTGTACAAGTGCACGCCTGTAACTCATTGTTAAGCTCTCATTTGTCTCCTTCATTGTTTATGTGTTTGTTATATTATAAAATGCCCTTGGAGCCCTTTTTTTCTTTTAGAATACCATCAATTGAGAGTTTACATCCTCCGTCTGGTCACGTCTACAGTCTAACATCATGGGATTCTTGCACAAACCAAAACTACTGGAAGGTTTTTGTGTTTATTTTATGTCATATATGAAGTTAACTGCTTAAAAACCTGTTTATTTGTTTAAATCCACTTTTACTTAGACAACATGTATTTTGATAGTTTGAATTATAAATAATAATAAATAGGTAATGCATTGTAATTAATAGCCATTTTTAGAGCTTGTTTCTAATACAAACATGTATGTAACAGCCTTATATAAATACACTCTCTCCTCTATATTGCAGACTCCTGGAGCATATAAATATTTTTGTCTTTCTCCTACGCACACACTGTAAATCTCATATCCTTTCACTCCAAACCTTGGCTGACCTTCATTTCAACCCATAAAAGGAGTGTAAAAGAGTCAACTTTGTCTTCCAAGTTCTAACATTTTCCAGATATTCTTTGAATGTGACGTTTTGATACCACCAACGGTCACCCGAGCTGCGTTTTAGCAACAGTTCTCAGTCAAAGATGACCTATCATTTGAGTCAACTTTAGCCTCCTTTTTTAGACCTTCTCCTCCCGAATGACTCCCTGCTCTTTGCCGTCCCTGAAGACAGTTTTCTCCTCTCACTGACCACAACAAACTTTGACCAGGATGTTTCCTTGCGTCATCTGTCAAATACAATAAACAGGCTATGCACGTGCCTCAACTTCTCTCTTTATAAACAAAAATATTATCTCTTTTGCGGTTTTACTGGAATTTTATATCCAGTGCCAAACTGCATTATGTTTTTGCTACAATTGTACAAAAATGCTAAAACTCAGACGAAGATAGGAAGAAATTTTAACAAAAATCAAATAAAGCAATACACTTTTAGTCTGAGAAGTCAAAGTTTTTTTGTAAGTTATGGTCAAAAAACAAATAATTGTTGGTTTAAAGTGAAACCTGGAATATTCTGGGATCCGTCTGATGTCTTCTAGGTCTTTTATCAAGGTACCATTATGAACCAACATTTTAAACACGTATATCATTTTGTAAAACCACTTTTTAAACCCAGTTGTAATCTGTTTCTCAAGCTAAAAAAAAAGGTCTGTTGGCTAAAATGAGCTCATCTATATATGAAATCAACAGTTAACTAAAACAAGTACAGAAATGTATCTTCAACAATAGTCATATAAATAAAAACAATTAAAAAAAACTAAGTGAATGAAATCTAGAAACAATGTAAACAGGTTCATAAGCTTTTCCTTTGAGCACTAAGAAAATAAATGAAGGGATGTGGGTGATGGAGAAACAGATAATTCCACCCAAAAAGTACACATTGTACAGTTTATGTAAAACAAAAGGTGTTCTGTGAACCTGTGGTGGGTAATGACCTTGCATTTCCTTTGCAAGAGCACATTTAGGATGTGATGTGACCATTGACTGTATTGTAGAACTGGACTGAGAGACCTGACCCTCCTCACACTCCAAACAGGAAGCACCTGCTGGCAACAAGAAACTAAAATCCCACACTTAAAAAAGAAAAAGAAAAAAATACAACTATTGCTCAATGATTGTTTTTATTAAAATAACAATTCTATCTATTCTTTTAAACATGTTCTTTTTAGTCCTAACTTTCTTTTCTTATAATTTTTTTCTGCTCTGCAAGTTGTTCAAGTTAAAAACTGGCCAATCAGACGCCTCAGTAGAAGTCTGTGATCTCGCAATGAATGTCCAAAACATTTGATTGACACCTTCTCACTTTCAAGTGGGGGGTATGGTCTTCCAACAAGCTCACTCATCATTGGTGAGACTGGTTGCCATAGAAATATTGCCTCAAATCGAATCGCTGAATGCTGATGCCGCCTGGCTCCAACATGGTTGTATTAAAAAAAATGGCAACTAAATTGACTTCATTTGGTTGGAGTACTTTTCCATGGGTGATGTCACACTCACTTTGTCCAGTTCTCATGTACAGTCAATGAACGTCGCCCACTGACTTTAATTTTTGACCAATTAGAGAGTCACTGTTTTAATAGCTCTAGTCTTTCCAAAAATAGGCTGGACAAACAAGCCTGTCACCTAAGGAACACATCCAGGAAAGGATGTTACAGATTGGAGGATTAAACAGTAAGCTGTCAATCAAACCACCATGTATCTGTTTTATTGGATTCATTTATATGAAGAGGAATGCCTGCTTAAGAATCCTCCTAGTGGTTACTTTATAGACTGCCTTGGCTCCATTTTTCTTTTTTATGTTGGAGTTCCCCTCAGTTTGGAAGTTTTACGCTGACCCCAATTCTTTGGATTATAAATTAAAGTCCTTCATAGTATCAGGCTTTTTTTTTTAATAAACAAACTCAATTTGATTAGCTGCTTTGATGTGTACAGATAATAAAAGCAGATTTCACTACCACTTCTGGCTCCTAAAACACAGTCGGGTAAGGTGCTTATTTTAAATTGGAGGATTATGTTCCCAGTAATGTGATAGAGTTCTGGATGGAAAACTAAATCCATGAATGTGTGGCTCCATTTAGTTCACTCACAAGTTGTTGTTTTTTTTCAAACTGCTGCTTCCAAAATGATGACTCCAAGTTGCATAAGACATTCAGCTTCACAGAAGGAGCAGCTGTACAGCATAAGTGTGACACATTAATTATGTTTTGTTTGGAACAGATTCATTTATTCATGGAGAATCTTCTCACACCACAGACTTGCCAGCATTTCTTTAAACAGTCAATTGACAATTATTTACTAAACCATACCAAAAGGGATGACGTCTGTTATTTCACACAATGGTTCAAACTGATTTATCATTTAGTTTGTTGTTCTCAACACTGGTTGAGTTTGGTCTGTGACAAGAAGTAAGGTGGTGTTTCTTACTTTGACGTCAGCTTTTTGAAATAGATAACATAGCAGATATTATAAAGGGATGTTTGTTATTTTTTATTACATAAAAATAACTTCAGGTCAAGAAGGAATTCTTTAAAGTTGTGCCCTGATCATCTTTTTATCTATTTTTTTATCTATGTTCCAAGTGGTCTTTTCGGTAGTAGTTCGTTCACCTCTGAGTTGAGGTTGAAGTAAGCCTGCTATGACTTCCCATCATCCCTTCGTTTGCACTTCCTCACACTTGCTTACAGCACTCACAACTCAAAATCGACATTAGCGATGCGGCAAAAATGGCGAGCAATATTGGAGCAATCCAACCACAAAGTTTTGAGCCAGATACCAGCTTGGATGAGGAAGACATACATGGATCTAGACGTTCACAAGTGGATGCATCAGAATGGAGTGGAGTGGGGCTTGTGGCCCGCCCAGCGTATTTTTTACATCACTAATATGATCTTATTGAAACTGCATTTTGTTGCTGGCTTCAGAGTCTCGATTTCAACAGAAGACGTACTCAGAAATGCAATTTTAATCTTCATTTTCCATTATCTGAAATATGTCACAAGAACATGTTAAAAACACAATTTTATTTTGAGTAAGTCTTTAAGCATTTTCTATTTTTGTTGAATGAATGAGTTTCTTGAGCTAAAACATTGACGTAAAGAGTGTCTGCCCTCGGGGAAGTACGTGTGAGTACACTAGTTATCCACGGTTAACTGCTGCTTTTAAAAAAAGGAGACAGCATTCTGTGTCTAACAGCTAGGAACGCAGCGCCTGAACCATGCCTCATTGCTTTATTGTAGGGCTGACTTGTCCTTCCGTTAATTAGCCGTGGCTAATTGCTGGTAACATGCAGCCCTGAAACGTTGTATCCAGGAGCAGCAGATATTTTGAAGAGATCAGCCATTTGAGGGGCCAGCAAACAGTGAGCTTATGACATTCCCAGCGTGTTTTAACTGAAATCGGCCTATTTCTAACTGCTTAAATCATCTACATGTGATTATTTCTGCTTGCTTGAGGTCTGCCAGTTTGACAATTCATATGTGAAAGGAAGGAAATAGCTTCACTAGAGTTATTGCATTGTCTGTGAAGAAACTGTATTTGTGTTCATGTTCGGCTATATCTGGTCCATGTTTCTATGTTTAGCTTGACCCCAGTAGACTGCGATCTGAAGCCTGAGTCTTTGAGTGCGTAATAAACTTTGTTGGTGGTCGTTTGCAGACAACTTTTAGGGCATTTGCACACGCTAAACTCCAAGTGCAAACCTTTGAAGATGGCTTTGAAGAGCAGAAACTGCACACTTGTCAAATCTTTCACAAAGCAGACTCACAGGTTATTGCAAAATCAACCACTTGTACAGAACATCATTGCAAAATATTATCTGATTAAAAATAAACTGAACATCGAGTGATCTTGTATTTTTCTCCTTCTAATTTCATACAATTTGTGGCCCATATATTTCAGGCTAATATTTAAAACCTTAAGTAGATTTGGGATAATCTTCTTACTGTGGCAAATTTACGGATTTTCATGCACATGTATTGATCACTGCTGCCAAATCCGAAAAGGAAATCTATCATTCAGAGATTTGTTAGTTGTCCCTCGACTCCATCCTATTCCAAAATGCTCTCGTCAAACTTGGGTTTATGGCACTTCCCAGGAACAGCTGCCTGGCAAAGTATTCCCATCGGGACTAGCATACAAAGCGTAAGTGTTGCACTCCCAAATGCTACACTACATCATAGAACAAACTGTTGCATCACTGTTCATGGAGTTAGACCGGAAACACAGAGGGCTGTTTTTACAGTCATTAAATAATCAGCTGCAATTACGCATTTTTCTCAATGAGAGCAGTTAAAGTAAATTTCTGATATTTTTGACTCATTAACAACGAACAGAAATAAACAAACAAAAAAAAAGACGTCAGATTTTCTTCAATGCTTTTCATTCATGGCCAAATTATATGTAGTTTAGCCAATATAAACAAATATGGAGGCAGAAGCAGTAAGTGTGGTAAATATTTACTGGTGTTTAATTAACCTCAATTAACTTGTTGACTAAAGTTAAACTCAATCCTGTCATCTAATAAACAATTTGTTACTTCTCCCTTTTTGATTTTATCATCCAGGGGCAAATTGAAGCTAAATTGGGATAGGAAAGCAGCACTTCTTGCCTTAAAATAGACACATGAAATGGGCTCCATCTGTGGTCACTGCACCGCTCCACTTTCAAAAATGGCATGCATGGCGCGTTAAAGAATTTGCGTTCATTTGCACAAACACAATGATTTTTGTTTCAAACCTGTTTCAGAAGAGGCTGGTCTGGCAAGGCTTGCTCTGCCCAGCCACTAAGTATATGTGTGACACAAATACGCGACTATTGTCCTCCCCAGAAAAGCATTTAAGAAAAGCGGGCATAATAATCAAGACTCCTCTGTGGAACAATGCTGGAAGAAGGGTGGCATTGTTCTTGAGCCACAAAATCTATAGAATGTGGGGGGTGGTGGACTTTTTCATTGGTTTGATTGGCAAAATGTCCTACTTTGAAACGGGAGACGGATGTCTATAGATCACAATGAAGGTTAATGTCCTTCCAGGATGTGTGCATTTACAGGAAATTAAGCCCTAAGCCTTTATTTTTACAATTTAAATTTAACAATTTCAGGAAATTAACTGATTTTTTTTCCAAATAAAACTTAACATGTTTTCTAATCCCATCATAAACTTTTAGGAAAGGCAGCAAAGCACCCAATAAACTTTTATTTGTCCAATATCACAAAAAGATAAAGGCACAGTCGTTTGATTTTAGAAAGTAGATTTCTGAAAGGCCTTTAAAGGTAGCCTAAACAGTCGCAACTGCAAATTTGATAATGCCATTAAAAACGAACTGACAGACATTTGACAGTTTATCACAACCGCTTGTTATCAAGTCAGTGTACTTTTGCACCTTCTTATCAGCACCAACATGGGCACAGTCGTCTGTGCAGTAGTACAAAGCAGTATGGTATCAGAGCTGCCCTTATCTGACATTTTTGAGGGGAAAAAAACTAAAAATATAAATGCAAATCAACTCAGTACAGCTAAAAAAAATATAGAAATATATTTTTTATGCCCAGAAGATACGTTGGGAAAAAAAACTGCAGGTAACGGTTATATTTCACTTCATAAAGGGGATGGCTTGACAGGAAATGTGCTCTATGCTGATAAGCATTATCTACTTTTAATTTTTAAAGTGATATTTATCTTTAATTCACAATAAAAAGCTGTAATAAAATAAATCAATTTGGCATAACTTGAGTTAATTATTTGTTACAATCCTCTTTATTAACAGTGTGAAACTATTCAGATATTGAAGGATTTTACCCAAGCTTGACAAGAATATTTGTAAGTAGAACAATTATGCGTTCAAAAAACAAAATCGTACTTTTTCCCAGGGCTGCAAAACTCTGAAAGTATCCTCCAAATCCATTCAGACAGTTGTCAACAAAGCATATTGTGTATTTATTGTTATGACTTTATAAAAAAAGAAAAAAATGAATTGTGAAACATAACTCAGCTTAATGGAATCCCATTAATGCTAGTAAACTTTCTCTCTCCCCTAAGTGCAGTTTTTCTTGTGTCCTCCTTTAATTCTATTAGATAAAACTGAACTGCCACTTTGCTTTTCGTCATCCCCCAAACACCACATCATCGCAGATTTGCCAGTGGAGCAAGTTCACTCGGGGAGAACGCTCACCCAAGGTCTGCCTACGAGGAGTCTGAGGTTTGCACCGAAACTTTTTCAACAACTTGCATCATCACTCATCCACGTGGTGAAGACTTGACCTCATTAAAACTTGCAAATAGATAGGACTGGCTAGATTTCCCTAGCTGGCATTGGTGCAGCCATGGTTTCCTCAGGCATTAGGCTGGTGAGTGAAAGCTCAGCGCTGTAATTTCACTTATATACTGTTTACAAACTCATCCCGGTTCGTATGCCTGGCTCACATTCAAGGACAGACAGATAGGAGGACACACCCGCACACTCAGAAGGCTAAATTAAATATTTATCAAAATCAGGGAAAAGTTTAGAAGTAATAAAGGTTCGATATCTTGCAGAAGAGCATAAAAGGGCAGAATTCCTTAAAATGCATGTTTTTATCATCGCACTGTTTTGCATTTTAGCCACGAGGAAGGTTTTTCAATATTGCAGATATTATGATAATTCCTCTTAATGGTGGTTGTCTGTGGATTTCATGTTTGGATTTTATACAAAAACAATGAAGACCAGATATCGATCTCTTCAGGGAGATGGAAAGATAAAATAAACCATCTGGGAGGGAATACATTTGAGCTCATTGGGTTCATCACAGCCCCATGGTGCACTCATCTATCTGTCCTTTCCCCTCTTCATTTTAACCCCCTCCAAACTCTAAAGTGTGTCTCATTTTAGCATTGACTTTCCGTAAGCCAAGAGCCACTGTCACCAGATCCTCAGGCCCTACAGAGTTATTAGGAATGGCATGTGTTCCCACCTGGCAGCTTTACACTCTGACCACACAGCTTCTAACCAGGCGCTTTCTGAGAGGAGACGGTGCGCCTGAACCTATAGGTCGACGCTTGCTGCTTATAAATTGCATAACTGGGATGCACATAAGCACTTCTGCGTGGCTTCTGACACCATGAGAGGGAACCAGCAGAGCATTCACACCAATTCGTGTGCAGTGTCGTTGTTACTGGTTTGGGTTCAAACAATCCTGCCCAGAGATAATGTCAGTGTTACATCTCCGGTTACAGAAGAAAACGGCAAACAGAGAGCCAAACATTTCTTGGCAGCGGCGATTATGACAGCCCATGCCTGCCGCCAGCAGCTTCTGTGTGTTCTACATACATGGTTACGAATGCATATTTATATTTCAAGAGTTTGATGACTACAAACACCATTTGTCTATTTGCTGTGCATTGAATACACTTTAAAGGTGGCTATACTGTCATTTAGAAAAAGCAAGAGGCTTGTCTGTTTTTAAATTTGGTCAGATGAGTTGAGGTCAGCACGGATAAAGAGAGCAGGAACAATAAAAATGATTTGATGCCATGACTTTGACTTTAGTTTCCTTTTTCCTCCCTTTCATCTCGCTAACACAAAATTATTTTAGCTGACTCAGGGCTAACTTCCTGTAAATAATGGCTGCTCGCTTAAAATGCTTCCTTGATAGTTCTTTTGTTCTGTCAAACTTGTTTATTGCGCAATGGCCTATGATAGTCATATTTCACTTTTTTGTGCATGAAGTTTCTTTCCAGCTATGCTGAAATGAGTTTTTAAAGAAAAAATGATATTTTCCCCCAAATTTATACCAGTGGATGGCAATTTTGTCTTGTGTAATAGTCTTTGCGTGTGTTTCTATTGTCAAAATCTGTTGAAAACCTGTCTGACAAATTTTTTTAATTCAGCAATGAATCCCCAATTATTTTAAAACAAATTGTTCGAAATTGCTGACTTATTTTTTGTTAATTTTCCAATAACATTATAATTTTTCATGTAAGCACTCCACCGTGTGAAGCTCAACTTTGTTATTTAAGTTGTCAAATCCAACATCTCAACACTGTTTAGCTTAAGTACAAAGTTGTGTCACCCCAATCCTAAGTGGTTAGCAAAATGTGGCTAAACACATGTAAATACCCCAATTTCAGAAATTTTAAATATTTACATCCTCTGGGTTTTGTAAAGGGACGCGTTCCCTTTCTCTGTGGGGGGTCCCTCTCTGCCACACACTGTGGTCTCGGGTAAATCTGGTAGGTAACCTCTGGCTGCACGCCCCACACGGACTATGTGGCTGAAACTTCTGCCATACATAGAATATGCAAGCTCAGATTACAACACACAAAGAGGTGGAGTGATTCCACTATTGTCAGAACACCAGTACGGCACCATTTGCTGCAATATTATTATTTCATAAAATCTCACGTATCTCTTTACGTATAGTAGAGCGGAAGTTGTGTTGTTCAGAAGTTGTGGTGACTCAAACATATGAGAGAACCTTATAGTAGAAACTTTTAACAAATAAATCTTTAATGCATACAATTAAACCTAGTTTTAAAAAACCTGCAACGTGAGAAACCAAAAACCTTGAATATGATGTGGAAAAAAGGCACCGGAAACCGAAAAATCTGACAACAAAAGAAATTGAAGACTTTGACCATGATTAAAACATTAATGAATAAAACTTAAACCATGTTGACCGAGAAAGAAAAAAATTCAAAAGCAAAACTCAGCATAACACAAAACATGACTTTAGATCAGAAAACTGAACCAAAAAAGGCACTGGTCCTTATATCTTTGATGCAGAAAAAATACAGAGGTCAGCTACAATTGTTATAATTGTAAGCCCAATGAGACGGCTATAGCTGTGATATTGAGCTATAGAAATAAAATAAAATAAAATTGAATTGAATAGAATTGACTCATTTGAGTGTAAATATCACTTTCACTTTCAATTAGCACTTTCAAGAACATGCTAAAAGCATTCTCAGTTTCTTCTTGTAGGGGTTATGGACCCAGGACATTAAGTGGTGTTGTGTATGTCACTTCCTGTTTTATTTTGTTGTATTTCCTGTGCTCACCATTGCTTTCGAGGTCATTTGACACTTCCCTCCTTGTGTGTTCCCTCCCTCCTGGCACACCTGTGTGTGGTTAACCAATCCTCTCTCCCTGTTATATGGCCTCGTCTCCCTTGCACGGGTTGTCGGGTGGTTTTGTTTGTTTGCTCTGGTTTAATGTTCCTCTCTCGAGTCATTAAATCTATTTCTTCTTTATTTCGAGTTCCGTCTGCATTTGTGTCCGCACGTCAACCTTGACATTACCACCCGACCAGTATAATGGACGCAGCAGACGCGGAGACGTTACGGGCATTACTCCGCCAACAGGAGGAGCAGATGTCATGCTTAAGACAAGGATTACTCGAGATGTCGAGCTGTCACGAGCGACAACTTGCCGCATTGGGTGAGCGATTGGAGCAGTTGGCGGAGCGGATCCAACATCCACTGTCCGTTCCTTCTCCGCACCCTTCGCCTCCCACGCCAGTCCAGGATGGGATTCCTGTCGCCCCTGCTGCACAGCTGGCCCGCCCGGAGAGGTTTTCCGGGGACTCCGGGGACTGCCGAGCATTCATCACTCAGTGTGAGCTCCATTTTCAACTACAAGCGCCTCACTATCCTTCGGACCAAGCTAAGGTGGCCTTCATCATATCTCACCTCACCGGGAGAGCAGGCGCATGGGCAACGGCTGAATGGCAGCGTGGAGCACCGACCTGCGCGTCTCTCGCGGCTTTTCTGGAGGCATTTCAGCAGGTGTTCCAGCACACCAAACCGGGCCGAGAGGCAGCTCGAGCCCTTATGCAACTTCGGCAACGGGGCAGAAGGGCAGCTGACTATGCCATCGAGTTCCGCACCCTGGCCTCCACTAGTGGTTGGGACACCACTGCGCTCATGGACGCTTTCGTGGAGGGACTTTCCGAGGAGTTAAAGGACAGACTAATCGCTCTAGAGTTACCTTCCTCCTTGGAACCCCTCATCGCCCTGGTCATCAGAATTGACAATAGCCTGCAGGACCACAAGCAGGAGCATGGCAGGGTGGCACCCCGCCCCCGACGCAGTCCTGTTAAGGACAGGATCATGGACTCACCTGACTTTGCTGCTTTTTCCGCAGAACCCCCGTCTTTAGTCTCAGAAGAACCCATGCAGCTCGGCCGGGGCAGACTGACAGTTTCCGAGCGACGGCGGCGGATGGCGGCAGGTGAGTGCCTTTACTGTGGCGGCCGGGGTCATTTCTGCAGGGATTGCCCCAACTCATCAATAAGAGTGGGCGCGCTTAAGAGCCGTGGTCCGGCTCCCACTATCCCGAGACCTGCTTCCTGTGTTTTGGATGTTCGGGTTATGTTCCAGAAAGGGGGAGTTTCTGTCAGAGCATTGGTGGATTCAGGAGCAGAGCAGAACCTCATGGACGCCGAGCTAGCCAAACAGGTCGGTCTGAAGTCTGAGTTTTTGCCCCATCCATTACGAGTGGTCTCCCTCAACGGCCAAGAATTAGCCACCGTCTCACGAGTCACTGAGCCGATTCATCTGATTGTGTCAGACAATCACCACGAGCACACCCGTTTTTTCCTTTTTTCCTCCCCACAAAACCCTCTGGTATTAGGTTGCCCTTGGCTAATGGCTCACAACCCAGTCATCGACTGGCCCTCCAGCCGTGTCTCCGGCTGGAGTGAGAAATGTCACACCACATGTTTGCGTTCAGCTCGGCCTCCTGGGGGAGATCCCGCCGTCCCAGTAGGGCGGCCGCCCTCACCTGACCCATTCAGGGTTCCGTCTGAATGTCATGACCTGACTGTGTTTTCCGAGTCACGAGCCCTGTTGTGTTCAGGGGTTTCCCACAACAGGTTGCCAGATCGTCGCCGCACGCCAGCACCATCCTACCTACCTGGTCAGTTCGTCATGTTGTCCACCTCGCACCTCAGACTCCGGACAGAGTCAAAGAAGCGTTTCCCCAAGTTCATCGGTCCTTTCGAGATCATCAAGGTCATCAATCCGGTGGCAGTCAGGCTGCGCTTGCCCAGGTCCTTGCGCATCCACCAGGTTTTCCACGTCTCTCAGCTGAAGCCGCATGTCACGAGTCCCCTGCAGCGGCCATCCTCTCCGCCACTCCCTCCCCGCATCATTGATGGCCAACCGGCCTACACTGTCCGTCGCCTTCTGGACGTTCGGCGACGGGGTCGTGGCCTCCAGTATCTGGTAGACTGGCAGGGGTACTGGCCTGAGGAGAGGTCCTGGGAGCCTGCTTCACGCATTCTGGACCCTGAACTCATCAGGGACTTCAATCAGCGGCATCGGAACAGACTTCCCCCTGCGCCAGGAGGCGCACCTTGAGGGGGGGGTACTGTAGGGGTTATGGACCCAGGACATTAAGTGGTGTTGTGTATGTCACTTCCTGTTTTATTTTGTTGTATTTCCTGTGCTCACCATTGCTTTCGAGGTCATTTGACACTTCCCTCCTTGTGTGTTCCCTCCCTCCTGGCACACCTGTGTGTGGTTAACCAATCCTCTCTCCCTGTTATATGGCCTCGTCTCCCTTGCACGGGTTGTCGGGTGGTTTTGTTTGTTTGCTCTGGTTTAATGTTCCTCTCTCGAGTCATTAAATCTATTTCTTCTTTATTTCGAGTTCCGTCTGCATTTGTGTCCGCACGTCAACCTTGACACTTCTACTGTTTACTAGCACATGTCCCACCACTTCCATGATTAATTTCCAATTTGGTTTGCACCTTTGTAAAGTTAATCTCAGTTTAACTTTAGAGCCTAAAAACTGTCTTTAAAATGTGTGTAGCTACACGTGTACATAGGAGTTTTGAAGACCAAAATAAACTGTCAAGTGTGACCTTAAAGAACTGAACCTTTGGAGTCTAAGTCTTTAATTAGTAAATTACACACGTCGACAAAATTGTTGGTACCCCTCAGTTAAAGAAGGAAAAACCCACAATTCTCACTGAAATCACTTGAAACTTACAAAAGTAACAATAAATAAAAATTTAGCGAAAATTAAATAATCAAAATCAGGCCAGGCCTGTTTCATTAGTTTGTTTTTTTAAAATAATCATGTTAATCAGCAATTCAAAAGTGATGGCTGATTTTGATTATTTATTTTTCACAAAATTTTAATTTATTGTTACTTTTGTAAGTTTCAAGTGATTTCAGTGAGAATTGTGGGTTTTTCCTTCTTTAACTGAGGGGTACCAACAATTTTGTCCATGATGGTACCCATAACTTAATATTTTGTTGCACAACCTTTTGAGGCAATCACTGTAATTAAGCGATTTCTGTATTTGTCAATGAGCGTTCTGCAGCTGTCAACAGGTATTTTGGCCCACTCCTCATGAGCAAACTGCTCCAGTTGTCTCAGGTTTGATGGGTGTCTTCTCCAAATGGCATGTTTCAGCTCCTTCCACAGATGTTCAATGGGATTCAGATCTGGGCTCATGGAAGGCCACTTCAGAATAGTCCAACGCTTTTCTCTCAGCCATTCTTGGGTGTTTTTGGCTGTGTGTTTTGGATCGTTGTCCTGTTGGAAGACCCATGACCTGCGACTGAGACCAAGCTTTCTGACACAAGGCAGCACATTTCTCTCCAGAATGCCTTGATAGTCTACAGATTTCATTGGACCTTGCACACATTCAAGACACCCTGTGCCAGATGCAGCAAAGCAGCCCCAAAACATGACTGAGCCTCCTCCATGTTTCACCGTAGGGACAGTGTTCTTTTCTTCGTATGCTTGGTTTTTGAGTCTATGAACATAGAGTTGATGTTCCTTACCAAAAAGCTCCAGTTTGGTCTCATCTGTCCAAAGGACATTCTCCCAGAAGCTTTGGGGCTTGTCAACATGCATTTTTGCAAATTCCAGTCTGGCTTTTTTAGGATTGTTTTTCAGCAGTGGTGTCCTCCTTGGTCGTCTCCCATGAAGTCCACTTTGGCTCAAACAACGACGAATGGTGCGATCTGACACTGATGTACCTTGGCCTTGGAGTTCACCTTTAATTTCTTTGGAGGTTGTTCTGGGCTCTTTGGATACAATTCCAACGATCCGTCTCTTCAATTTGTCATCAATTTTCCTCTTGCGGCCACGTCCAGAGAGGTTGGCTACTGTCCCGTGGGTCTTGAACTTCTGAATAATATGAGCCACTGTTGTCACAGGAAGTTCAAGCTGTTTAGAGATGGTCTTATAGCCTTTACCTTTAAGATGTTTATCTATCCTTTTTTTCCGGATGTCCTGGGACAATTCTCTCCTTGGCTTTCTGTTGTCCATGTTCAGTGTGGTACACACCTTTTCACCAAACAGCAGAGTGACTACTTGTCTCCCTTTAAATAGGCAGACTGACTGATTATGAGTTTGGTAACACCTGTGATGTCAATTAAAGGACACACCTGAGTTGATCATGTCAGTCTGGTCAAACGGTTTTCAATCTTTTATAGAGGTACCATCATTTTTGTCCAGGCCTGTTTCATTAGTTTTTTTTTTTTATAATTGTGTTAATCAGCAATTCAAAAGTGATGGCTGATTTTGATTATTTAATTTTCAATAAATTTTTATTTATTGTTACTTTTGTAAGTTTCAAGTGATTTCAGTGAGAATTGTGGGTTTTTCCTTCTTTAACTGAGGGGTACCAACAATTTTGTCCACGTGTGTATTTGAAAGGAAACACGCTGCTCAGCTCTTGTCTCTCTGCAATTCTTGGTGAGTCAAGAGGAAAAGAAAAAAGCAAAGCATTAAAAGCCAAAAATTTCTTTGGCTGTGGCGGTTAAAGTAAAGGAGCTCATTTTTTTCTTTTTTTACAAACTCTTTAGACCTTTTTAGTCTGTCTTGTCTGACTTCCTGGCCTACAATTTAGTTTAAAAGCCTTCAAGAATGTGTCCCCAGCCCTTCGTTTCTTTAATATCGGCAGTAGAATGTGTGGTATTTCAGGCACAGGTGGTTAAAAACATCCCAAAGCTTGAGGATAACCATGTGCAAACACATTTCAGGGATTCCGTCTTCCTTGAAACCGCAGCCCCCAAACTTTGCCTCTTGTTGTAATTGGCACCACCATAGGAAGAAACGCATATGCAAACTCACACAACACAAGAGCCTGACATTACCCGGTGATTAGAGGCACTGAATTTGGGACTTAGCATTGTAAACTGGCAGGACAGTGTTGCCAAGCAAGATTTGTTGACTGTAGAATCATGACAGGGAGCTTAAATGGTATGTGTTTATCTACATTCTGCAATGGTGAGAGGCACGTTCTAAAATACGCTCCAGCTTCTAGGTAACGCAGTTCGCTTCACTGGTGCCTTCTCGGATGCCTTAGTTGCAAAAATGGTTCATTTTTTATCAATACTTTCCCCCTTTTATTGTGCACAAAATAAATTTAAAATATGTGTTTCAAACTATATACATTATTGTTTTGCTGTTGTTCATCTGAGATGCAGTGAATCTCTTTTTCTGACTATGTAAAGACAGGAGAATATCTTTTTCACTTGAATGACTGTAACAGAGTAAAATCATCTTGAATCTTGAACTAACTAATCTTAAACTAGTTAATACTGTAATAAAATTGAGGTTGCTATTAGTATAAGTGAAATTTAATAATGCATAAGTAAACATGTATGAATTTATTCGTATTTGCACGTGTATATGAAGTATATATACATATATCCATGTATATATGAATACATATGAGTCAAGTATTTTACATATTTGTCAGCTAACCATCAAGTTTTGTTTCTGTGTAAATTTTATCTTTGTTTTTTTGTTTGTTTTTTTATGCTTTTCGGTCAAAATTGATTATTGTTTAAAAGTTGTAAAAATGTTACAAATAAACTTAACCTTCAAGATACTGTGTGTTTCAGCACATCAATAGTTTATAACTTTCACTGCAGTTGATAGTTTTTACTGATTTCATTATGGTGATATGCAAAATGTTATAATATTAGGCATGACTAATAAACTGAATATTATCAGTCATGCAAAAAAAGGGGGAAGGTAATTTTTTCTTAACTCTTTATTTTTTTTTGTGTGTAAACATTTATTCAGAACACATTCGTATATGTGGCAGCAACTGCATTATTTTTAATGGACAGCGCAAAGAGTTGTAAGAAGTTTCTGGAATGTCAATAAAACCAGCAAACCTCATTCTAGTTTAATACTTTTTTAGGCCAACGCGTTTATTGACTTTGCTGGGTTTTTTTCAGTAGTCCTTTCCTTGTTTGGTTTGCAGTTGTTGTTGTCACCTTTTGGCATATCCCATCAGGGGTCACCACAGATAATCAGCTTTCACTGATTTACACATTTGGTTTGGAAGAGATTTTTACACAAGATGCCTTTCCTGACACCACCCCATATTTTATCCAGGCTGGGGACGGTACAGGGAGATCCAGACTCGGGCGCTGTTGTGGCTACATAGTTAGGCCGTTGCGTGAAGGGCCTTACCTAAGGACCCACAAAGGATTTAGCATGACCCCCTGGAAAATAAACTCTGCTTTCCCGTGCACCAGTCCTTCACGCAGCAATGAACCATCCGTGTTATGCTCATTTCAAGGATTACTATGTCATAAAAAATCAATAAAATCAAACCAGGCATCCAAACCATCTATGATCTTTGGGGAAGTTGGTGGGGAATGTTGCTAGATCTGTGTGGTCTCCAAGCCCACTTCACTTGTGTTGTCAGCAAAAGTTTGTGAGAAAAAGTGCCTGATTTGTCAAATTTGAAAAGAAATTGTACGTTTTAGAGTTAAAACCAGCTTTGTCTTTGGGAATCTGTTGACGGTTTGAATGAAAAAAATGCCTTGTCTGCAAATTGACAGAAGTCGGATGGGTGTTTATGTGTGAGTGGGGGTGGTTCCCTGTCTGTGTGTTTGGAGTTGCCAGGGACAGGTGGTTATAATGACAAAGTCAAATATTTGACACAGTCTAATTGCAAAGGTAGTCTTGTGACTTTAGAGTCATATTTTCCGTCGGTGTTGAAACAAAGGCTTCTGATCCATCCAGCTAAAGGACCCTAAACTGGACACCCAAATGTAAATATAAATATATACAGTGAGTGCCCACGTGCTTGTGTTTGTGAACTGAGCAAGCAAAAATATATCAGCAGGAAACGCAGCATCAGATGAAAGACACATTGGATCTTTTTATTTCGTAACATTCCACACCAAAAAAATCCTCCCAAAACAATATCTTCATTCTTACACGCATTAGTCCTCTGAGTCAAACATTTCCAAGAGCTTTTATTTCCTTCTTTTATTGCATTCTCAACTTTTAATTCCCATGCCCCAAATGTCCATGGTGAAGAGATTTACTTTACTTTTACTTCTCCAAAACAAACAATGATTGCTTTTTTAGTTTTGAAAGCGGCCGAGGGGGTGTGAACGGGGTTGCTGGAAGGCAAGGTGGGAGATTAGGGCTTATCAGAGATTTCCATTTCGCCAAAATGGACGAGAAAAGTCTCCTTGCAGTTGTTGGCAGGTCAAACAGCAGCCTACTTCGAAGGACAGCATTGTGTTGATCAGAGGCTAAACCGGAGGTGATTTAGGGTTCTCCGAATGAATTTGAAAGTCTCTGTTTGGTTCTCTTGATCCCAATCGTCCATGTATGTCTTCAGCCGCTCCTCCCATCAGCGTTTTGTGTGTTTGACCCAATGTACAGTGTGACCAAGAGGCTTTCCTAGAAACAGCGGGCTCCCCTACGCTCATACACTTTTTTAATAACCCGTGTTTTCTGAGGAGAGAGAGAATAAAAAGCGGGATAAATAATCTTTGAGCAGCATGTGGGCTCAAGTGGAAAGCATTAGTATGGGGGCACTGGAGGCAAAGTCACATTATAACAGATGAAGCAGAGGACATGTGGTTGAGAGGGAGAACACCTGACTTAGCAAAGGTTAGATGCCCCATCCAAGATATGTTTATACCGTACTGCCCCCTGTGGCCATGGGGTAAATGCAAATTAGTTTGAACTGAAAAAATATAGAAATGAGAAAAATCTTTGAAAATAAATGTTGTTTGTTGTTTTTAAAGAGCATGAAAGCGAGGCCTAGATGTAATGTACCAGAGTGCATCAGAGATGACAACGCCTGAGGATCTCGCCGCAGTTCTTTCACCTCTTAAGCCAGGCAGCAGTCAGGGAGGAAGAGAGGTCGGTTGGAGATAAAGCAGGTTTGATAGAGTACCTGGTTGACACTGTGAGTCATTTACAGTTGTTGTACGTGACACTTTTCACACATAACTACTTGAGCTGACCCAAACATTCCCTGACACTACGACATTGGGGGGGGGGGGGGGGGGTCTTCTACGTCACCATTTTGACAAGTAGTTCTTTTCTTCACCACACACAAAGCCTCGACTGTGCTCACAATGGAGAAAAAGAACAGCTGCTGCCATGTCTGCAGCTACTCGGAGAAGAAGGCTGCAGAAGTCAGGACCCACTGTGGATGTGGGCACCCAGGCAAAGCTGGAGGTCGGTGTACGGGTGCGCACCTGCTGCTGGTAAAGGTAGCCTCACTGCTTCTATTCAACAGGTGCTTCATACACCCTGGACTCAGTAGCAGTGACAGGAATTCATTAAAAGTGAGATAAAGACAGCATCCTTTCTCCCTATCTCAATCTGAACAAGGATGAAGATTTGGGATTCTCCACTTTCACCTCCAGCTGTGCAAGACACATAAATGTGACACCCTCCTCTTTATGAAGCCTTTCACAACAGGTGGATGAGTCCACATGCTTCCAAAAGGCAGAGAGAGAGAGACCCACATTCATGTCAACTCCATTAGACTAAACTGTGCAGAGTCTCCAGAGTTAATGTTTAGACGCATTATGCCTGCTGAGATACACGCAGCAGGCGGGGGCGCCGGGCTGAAGGTCAGCCCCTCGTGTCTGTGCCAAATGACATGGATTTGAAGACTGGTGGTGTGGGGTTGGCAGAAGAGGGCGGGGTGTCTTCTTTTGGGCTAAAGATCCCTAACAGCTGGCCGATTGAACACATGTGCTGTTGTTTGACCTTTTCAAACGTGTCCTGTGTGATATTTCCAAGCTTTTCCAAATGACACAGCGCCCCAGTCCCGCCAGCTGAGTAAGTCAATAATGGAGGTCCGCTGATTGCAGCATGTTCAAGGTATTATTTGAGCTGTTGCCATGCAGAGTAGGAATGTCATTTTGATCTCAAGTAAGCTCTTTCTCTGTTACTAAAGAAAAACAAGTGCCCGTAATGAAGAATAAAAAATTCTTTCCCAACACTAGGAATTTTTATGATTATGAAAAATAAAAAAACACTGTGTGCCATTTAAAGAAGTGAGATTTTTGTTGCATACTAGTGACATTTGAATTGTTTTAACCCTTGTATTATGTTTGGGTCAACACTGACCCATTTTCACATTTACAAACTGGTCAATTTTGACCTGAACACATTATAAGGTTCAAAGAAACTTAAGTAATTTAGCATTACCAAGCACAACTTTAGGCCTGTTTCTTCTGACAGTTATATTTACTTCTAAATAAAATCCAGTCCAAGCAAATTGTGTATTAATGTCAGTTGCACCTTTGGAGTTTTTGCTCAGTTTAGATGCACTGACACTGAAATAATGTGCTGAAAATGAAGTGATGTATTTTCTTCAGTAATCTCCTCCTTGGCTTTCTCAGCCGTGGTTTTCAGCTGCCAGTTGGAGAAATAATCTCCTGTTTTTGATACACCAGGGTAGCTGTGAGGTCAACTGTTGATAGTGTCTGGATCTCATTTTCCAGTTGCCCTGAAGAAGTTGGGTGTTTCCCAGGTTTTTACTAGAAGTTTCCAAACGTCAGTTTTTATTGGTCATACATGGATCGTTTAGCGTCCATTTGTTTTATATTTATCGCCAAACTTCTGTCAATGCCGCTTTTATGTCTGTTTAAGACTTCTCTCCAACACTTTATTGTTTTTTTATGGTTCAAAATCAAGCAGGACACCTTGAGGAACAAATGTTGGACCTTCCTGGCAGCCAAATATACACAAACAGCTCTTATTGTAAACAGCAAATGATAATAATCTTATTTTTCAATAGCATTAAATTACTCCACACATGGGTACAAGCCCTGGCAAACCTGAAGCCAATGACATCCCTCGTGGTGCAGTAGTGTATCATGAAAAACAGATAAAAGAAAGGAAATGACATGAAGAACTGCAGAACGTTTCTCAAAGAGAGTATTGGATGACTCCCTTTAATTTCTGTCTCCTAGATCATTTGTGATGTGAGGAAGGAACAATTCTAAAGGAATAAGAGCAGAGTCAGGCGCTCGGGTCGCTTTAATCTTTTGTTGGTGTCAGACTCTGATTTAGATGATATACATTTTGGCCACACATCCATTATCTGTGCCCACTTTGTGCTGGTTGGGGTCCCTAGGGGTTGCTGGAACCTATCCTGTCTGTCTTTGGACAAAGGAAGGAAGTCCATCACAGAGCTGCACACTCACAGGCTCCAATAAACTGTTTTAGTTTGTTTATTCAAGGAAACCCAACCACGCAAAAAAAAAAAAAAAAAAAAAAAGACGCTTTATCACACCAAATGCAGCTTTGGCTCCTATCTCACTGGATCTTTTACAGCTTTTGATGGCAAATCATGGCATCACTCTATCTCTACTATTAGAGATTGGCATACCAGTCATGACGCAAAACACTAAACGTCACTAGATATCGTTTTAAGGTATTATAGCAAGAAGAGACATCTACAGACATCTCTATGGTGAGATTATTGAAGCAAGATGCTTGAACTGCTTTTCTCTGCTCTTTTGCCTTTAAACTTCTGTAAATCCACAAGGGTCATTGCTTTTACATCACACCTCTGACAGCATATCATCAGCATTCAAGCAGCTACAATGGTAGTTTATGCGATATTGACTGGAATAAGCCCAGGTAAGGAAGAAAACAAAAAAACAAAAAAACAAAATCCAGTAAATGCAGACTGCTTTAATAGTATTCTCTGATCATTGTTATACTCAAAGGAACTGCATCATCTATCTATATGAGATATCTATGTTTGTTCAGGAGACATTTTCCTTCAACGTTTGACTTTGGGGAAACAATTGTCAGGTTGGCCAGAGTTCAGATATAGAAATATTAAAACCAAATGATAATTTTTGAAGTCATTCCTCAGATTTTGTATGGAGAAAAACAGACAGTAACTGGAGTATACTCAGAAAACAGCAATCGTGTGGGACAAAGTAAAATTTGAAGCTGTCTGGTCCAATAGTCCATCCACCTGTCAATCAAATATCCCTAAATCTAAGCAAAATAAGGTCCAATGAAGTAAAAACGACAGATTTTAACCCCCAAGAGCTATCGTGAACAGTAAATAAAGTATACATCAAGAGAGATCATTAACCCCAAAAATATTTGTATTAGGAGTAAAGTCTGACTTTCTAACGGGAATAAACAGGAATTTACTCCTTTCTAAAACCTGCCTCTGGTGGACTTTGGTGGAGTTGCAGCATGTGACACTCAATGGTGGGGTTAAATTTGGGAACGAAGGATGAGGGCTTGATTTCCACATTTAGCCAACTAAACAAACAGTATAAGGAAACTACTCTGACATCTGAACTCTTGTGTCTCCAATTTCTACTGGACTTTCTTGTACACTTAAACGTCCTCTTAGATTTAAACAGTTTTTTTAATGTTTTAGAACCGTCTCTGTTCTGTTCTTTCATTCAACACATTTCCTGTCAACAGAAGGCTGAAGGTAATGTTCTTTTCCCGGTGTTGCAATGTTTCCTTCAGTGATGTCCCTTTGTATTATACAGTATAGAAAAAAGGACTTTAGCAGAAAACCCAGTTCTTGGCACAAACTTCTACAGCTCAAATTCCAGCAAATCTCCCTCTCACACAACAAATCCCTGCTGGTTGGCCTGGTGTTGGATTAACTCTTGATTAAGTAACTTCCCTCTTCATTAAAGTTGGTCCGTGACTGTCGAGGCTTTAGCCACAACTGTCCCTTACAGGGAGATATGGGCAAAAAATAGGCAAAACTGTACAGGACATTCAGGTGGCCTGCAGGAAATTTCATTGGTTTGTAGTGAACACTTAATCAACATGCAAGAATAAGTAAGGGTGTTGTGGCACATCGTATGGAATTTTCTTTTTTTTTTTTTTAACCTCTCATATGCTGCAGACTTTGCACAAAGCATGTTTGTTCTGTTCAAGTGATACGTGCAACCTGACTGTTAGAAATTGGGAAATTAGACAATCAGAGTGTAGTTTGTGTGGTCATCCTACAGCCACTTACACATCATTTGCATGCGGTAAGTAGGGAGCCAGTCCACGCACCCTACTAACAACTAGACTGTGATGCAAGGACACCATTAGACAGTATGGCCCTTATGTCATGAGAGGGACACACTTGACGTAAGCACGACAGGTATGAAATACAGGTAGAAACCCCTGTATGTGTGGGTGTGACTAAGGCATTAGATATAGCTCAAGTTACTCATGTTTTGCTAAAATATCACTCCAAACAAACTGTTGGAGATCAAAAAGTTCCAGGAATCCAGCTGCAGAAAAAAGAGAAGGTCCAAATGCTGATAGACACAAACAAAAATAGACAGAAAATTATGCACACGCATGCTCAGACTGGAGTTAAGGTTACAAGAAGCATAGTTGACCGATCATGCCTCTATTTTTATTGGCCTACCCTCACTGATCTTTTTTTTTCTTTTACAAATTCATCTGGACAAAGTTTTCTACAGCATCATGCTGTTTGTTGGGCTTTACCCCCTTAAATAAAGCTGTTATCAGAAGCAGGTCATGTTACCTAAGAAACTGCTGCTGTGCAAATGCTTATCGAATATCTGCAGGAAATCTGGCAAGCCTGTTAAAGCCTTGCCACATATACACTTAAAAAATAAATGTAAAAAAATAGACAAACACAGATTTTGCCTGAGGACTCCACCTGCTCTTTCCAGTTCTTTACAGCCATTCTTCATGAAACCAGCTTGGGCCAAATCCTGCTGCTGTGTTGGCTGTGCTCGGCTCCAGCCACAGAAACTAAAGATGGTTTTTGTTCTGTTGCCCAGAAAGGCATTAGGATCTGAGGAGGGAACCTCAGACAGTGTGGTTACTGAGGGAATGGAATGACCACACACACTCTTGCAGATGTAAAACAGTCTGGAGGAGAGTGTTCGGACTAGCATGTGTGGTCCTGGATTTGGATATTTTTCAGACAGGAGAAACACATGACAGAGAAAAAAAAGATCAGGAGTAACTGTGTCAAATATGTAAAAAAAAAAAATAAAAGGAGAAAATGAGTTTAAAGGTGAAGCATGAGATCATAGCATAGTGTGTGCACAGGAGAGAAAGCCCTTTTGGCCACAGTCTCTGACTTTGACCCACACAGGCTGCCAGTAGGAAGGCAGCTGACATGTTGGCCAGTTGCCATGCGAACTCTACAGCTCAGCAACGTGCTAACTGTCTCGTACACAGCAGCGTCATGGAAACAGTTACCAAGCGCGCCCGTTTCTCCTGAGTCAACAGCAGCCACTGGTGGATGATCCAGACATTCATTCATAAAAAGTAGCATATGGGGAGTCACAAATACAGTTTGGGAGAATCAGATAGGAAATGCGAAAGTCTAAACTCCAGTGAGGCATGAATGAATGAGTCTCTATACTCCCTTCTTGTAATAGATGTAATGCGTCATGCATTTACTCAGTATTTGCATGCACCCTTGCAGAGATGTGCGCTTTTTTGGACTCCAGCTGAAATAACGGGGTTTCCAAGAGTGTCATCTTTTGCTGTAGAATTCCTTAAGGCAAAACAGAACAGAACAACCCCTACCAGCAAAAGCCAGATCAACCAGAATCCTTTCGGATTCGAGGAGGAGCTGAATCAAACAGACAACCTTTGATGTGCACATTGTCTGCTTTGCTTGACGGGTCACAGAGTCCAACAGAGGACAAGTGCGTGTAACCAAACCAATGCAGCGAGGGGAGGTGGCGTCTGGTCATCTGCAAACACATGAGCGAGTAAAACTAGAAGGGAAAAAAGACGTCAAAGTCGCACTGAGAGGGGCAGTAGTGAGAAGTTCCTGTTAACTAAACGCCTGGTAGACTTTCCATTTTTGCTTAAATTGAAATGAGGTGTCGTGTCTGGACTTGAAGGAATCTTTGCAGACAGGAAGTGAGAAATCAGTGATTCATACAAGAGAATTATTACCCAACTTCTACTGTAATATAGAAAGTGCCAAGTATTTCCATAGAAACTTACAATAATGGAACAACTGGTGGAAGCAGTAAAAGTACCATATCGTTGACATAGATGTCAATGCTTTGGTCAAACAAGTCAAAATAATGTGGAGCATAGAGACAGAAATTCAATGAAATCCTCAGCTTTTTAGTGTTTCTCTTTGAGTTGCTAACATTAAAAACCACAAGATCTAATTTTAGAGAGTTTTTCACCAAAATGTGGTTTGAAGAAAATATTTTTCCTGCAAAACATTTCTATTTATGCTCCTTGTCCAAATGGCTGCTCTTTGAATCTTTCAAAAGTGTTTTGGTAATGTTGCTAAAAAAAAGAGTTACACGTGTTTTGGTGTGTAAAGTCCATTATTTTCTTTTAGTATGTGTAATTTCTGTAGACGTGCAAGCATTTAATATAGTTTAATATATTTTGAGTTGAACTGGCCACTTCATTACATGCTGGAAGGAAAGTAGGTATTAGTAGTAACTATGCATCGACTTTTGTTAATCTCATTGCGGTCAATTAATAATTGCAATTTGCTGCAGTCCACTTTTACCACTCCTTTCATTTTTTTATCATATACATAAATAAATATTGCATTTACAATATGCTATGTGTTTTGATGTGTTAACAGTGATGGGAAAAGCTGTGACACGTTCAAATGTACAGTTTAATCTCGGGCATGTTTCAGATAATTGAATGCATTTGGATGCACCATAGGCTAGGTCAAAGCGGATGAATACGATGAATGGGGTGGGATGGGATTACAGTGTGCAACACCCTTCATGCAGTGGATCAGATTATGGGGTGGTAATGGAATGACCTGGCAGCATCAGAGGGGATGATTTCACTCCGGAGGAGTCGAGATGCAGTGACATACTGTCTGCTTCTCTTGGAGCAAGTTACTGTGGCCTCAGACTGATACCTTCCCTGAAAAACTGCAGATGTCAATGTTTCTTTTCTGTTTTGCTGCCACTGCACACTGGGTTTTTTTTAAATTAACAGTTTCCTTTGGGAGTTTGCATGCATTCTGATTTATATACAAAGTCCTGTCTGCACTCCAGCTGCCCCAGTGCAGCTATAAGTCCTCAAAAACCCCTTTATCTGCATTGGATTTTGGAGGCGCGAGACAGAGTGTGACTAGCAGCGTGACAAAACCAAAAGAGATAGCTGAAGGGGGGGGCTCAGCAGATCTGAGTTAGGGGTGTTGGTGCGCCACAAAGACGTGGCAACTGCTCCTCTCTGCAGCTGTGGGCCTACGTGAGCATCAGCAGGAACGCTCTCCTCACCCCTCCCTTACCCGCTCCCTGGATTTCTCTCATCCCCCTCTCTCTCTTTGCTCATTTGCACCTTCTAATAGACTTTTGAGGTTTCCCTCCTTCCTCTGCCCAAATCCTCCATGCACTGTTCTCTCATTATCTCGGTCATAACTCCCCTCACTCTTCTCCCATGACACACTGCCAAGCCGTGCAGACGAGGACAGGGAGAGGTGTGTTGTATTCGGGCAGCAAACGGATATCTGAGCCGACTGAAAGGAGAAAAGAAGAAGGCAAAGATCTCGTTTCCCACACACAGCCGATCTGGCCTGAAGTGAACTAGAAGAGACATGCACGTATGCGTGCCCCAAAATTAACTCCCTTTTGCATACATGTGTCTGCAAGCTGCACACTCGTACTGCAGTGTGCTAAGAGTTTGGGCAAACAGTGGGCTTTAAGGCCAAGGTCAGAGGTGACATGCACAAGCAGAAAGTGGGAGGACAAGGAGAAAAAGGGAGGAGTGAAAGTGAATGAAAACTATGAAGGATACAAGAACAAATTAAAGCTAAAACGAGTAGCAACAATGTAATGGATGATAATAAATCACAGGGCAGATAAAGCGGTGAGCTGAATAAGCTGATTGTGCTTGTGCTCATGAGCAGGTGCATTTTTTCTTTTTTTTTTTTTTGTTTCCAGTGAATGAATCTGTTGGTTGTTACTTGATATTTTAAAGGAGGGTGCTGCCCCTACTGGTAAAGAAAAAGTTTGTGGACAAAAATTAAACATTATGAAGATTTGAAGAAATGTTGGAAAGAATAAATAACACATAAAACCACCTGGAGACATCATGTCTCCACACTAAAAATAACACTCCCCATGACATTAATTTTTACATGACACTATACCTGGTCTGCAAAGCAAGAGAATGTAAAAATATATAAAATATAAAATCAAGAACCAGACGCTGTGGATGCCTCCATATGTTTCTGTTGGCTGAGTTTTTCATTTTTCTCTATCAACAGAATTTTTTAGTTTGAAGAAAATGTTTTAAAGACAGGAAAAAACAAAGCAATGCTACTGCAAGGACTATAAAAAAATGAAAAAAATGAAATTGAAATTGAAGTTCAAATGCGGCAATGTCGCTTACTAGTAGTTGATTTAAAAAAAAGCTTCAAGAACAAAAAACAGATTCCTGTTTATGTAATGAGGATTCTTCTTTAGACACAGAAGCCAAAAGGTGTTTTCTGTTTTTGGTTTGTGATGAAATCCTATTATTTATACGCCTTTATCAAACTTAAAGTCATATGAGCTACAAAATTATATCAATAACGAGGGTTTCAAATGGATTTTTTTTGTGTAGAAAAAATGTATATCTTTTACTATAAATAACTATAACCATCTGATAATATTTAAAATATTTACATTATAAGGATTCAAGTTTTCTGTTACCTCAGAAAACAGACAACTGATTTTAATTAAACATTGTAATATATAATAACACATTTTTAGAAATAAGTATTTATTATATATATTGCATTCCAAAAATTACTCTTTAAAAAAAAACACAGTAGAGGCAGCGACATCTGTCACAAAATCCAGATGCCTGAATACATTTTCACATTATTTATTTAAAAATGTTGATTCCTAATCCTCAGTTAAGATAAACTGTGAACACAAAAGCAAAGAATGTAAAAATAATTAGAAGTATGTCAGTGTAAAAAGAAAATCATAATTTATGAAAATAATTTCCATAAAGTGGCAGAGAGAAAAATTAAATGAGAAAACAGGTTTAAAGGGTTTGCAGGTGTTCAGATGTTCTCATTTTCTGTCAGCAAACAGGAGAAAAAAAAACATTTTTTTAGATGCTAAGTGATGGAAAGTAAAGAAACGTTTAAAAGAAAACATGAGGAATATTGTTCTCCTCAGCAAATCCATGGACATCCTGGCCTCTGAGGTGGTGGAGGTTTGTTCTTGCAGGCGCAGAGACGTACCACATGACCACACCTGTTGGGTTCACAGACACCACAAATTCAGTGGAGTCTTTCAGGGAGGCCATCTTCCCTGTGAAGACATCGACAGTCTGCAGAGGCGTAAAAGAAACAAAGATTAAATTGAGAAATTAAACAGTTGAATGAAGCAACTTGGGTGGAGCAGTTAGGTTTTTAAAGACACACCTTGTAGCTGCCTGTGGTGAAGTTGAGCTGGAGCAGGGAGGATGTGTAGCGATAGGGCATGTCAGTGCGCCGGCTGAAGAACACCAACGCGCTGGCATTGTTGGACAGGGGGCGCCAGAACACCTCGATACCACTTTTCTCCTGTAATAATTACCAAAGAAACATGCTTTGTCTTAACCAACAGAAAAAGATCCAAATAAAAATGTCCCACCTTCAAAATGCGTCTTCCCGCCATGCCCATGGGGTCCTGGTCAATGCTGATGGCCATTTTGTTCTGCAGGATGTTCCGAGCTTCACTGCTGATGGTGCGAAGGTCATTGGACATGAAAAGAGGAGCAGCCATGATTGCCCAGAGCGCCATTTGAGAACGAGACTGGTCCAAGCTGAGACCAAAGTCACCAATGATCAGCTGGGGTGGGAGGATACATACTGACATTAATAAACTACATGTTTACAGTTAAAAAGCTAAAAGAAAAATTGCTAATTTTAAAATTTAATTTGGTTGTTGGAGAGATGATAAAAACCATATCGGGGTCGTTCCATCTCCCAGGTCCCGCTGCAGGTTGCAGGACGTCCTGGTTATCAAAGAACCAATCTATGATGGTCAGCACACTGTCCCAAGAGTCCTGGATATCGTCATAGTTACGCCACAGGTTGCAGATCTCACCAAGTTGAGTGTAATTTACCTGAAAACATCAGTTTGACACTGAAATTGAAGTTCAGGAAAATCCTCCCACGTGTAGCCGTATCCGTAATACCTTTGGTGGGAGTCCACCACAGTAGGCAGGCCAACTGCAGGAGTAGCCAATGGGACGGCCCGTGGAATTTAAAGCCTTAGACATAAGGGGGTAGCCTGCCAGAACCAGAAGTTATTTACAATTAAATTCACTTCTACAACAGGAACCTGGCTCCCATCATATCTCTATACCCTGCTCTTGCTCGGTGGAGTTGGAGTAACAGCCGTCAAATTTTAACATATCCACCTCCCATTCAGCAAAGGTCTGCGCGTCGATATCGATTTTGTCTATGGTGGTGCCGGGATACCCCCGCACGTGTGGGTGCCCATGTCCCCATAGATGCCCAGCTTCAGACCTCTGTCATGCATGTAGCGAGCCAGCTTATGGATTCCTCCTGGAAACCTGTGTTGAAAAAGCACCATTTTGTGCAAACATCAATTTCCCTGCACGTTTTTTTTATTTTTTTGGGAGGGGAGATACTATTTTATTGCAACAGCGGGTTGGTAAATCCATTCAATGCCACTTAACAGCTAATTTAAAGGTTATCAGGTTAGTGCTGAGGCTGCAACCAAGATACCTGGAGAGGAGTTACTGATTGATCTGCTTTGTTTGTCATATGACTGACAGATTAGATTTGCACACCACAGCCAAACGTCTGCAGGTTCATGGATTTGAAGGTGGCACTGATCCTACCTCTTGGGGTCAGGCTGCAGTCGCCCGTTCTTATCTCTCTCCATGGAGGACCAACAGTCATCTATGTTGACATAAACATAGCCAAGTTCCCTCCAGCCGTCCTCTGAGAGTCTGTCCGCCATGTCGATGAACAGATTTTCACTGGGAAAAGGAAAGCAGATATTGGTGGAGATCAAAACTTCGTATATCACAGTAAAACATAGCGATTACGAGTGCTTTGAGGGTGAATTTGGAAGAAATTGCTTGCCTGATGCAGTTCTTGGGGTCATTTTGACAGTCAATGTCGCAGCGAAACCGTTCCCAGGCTAACCAGCCCATGGGGGGCGTTCTCATCAGTCCATTGTTAAGGGCAAAGGTGGATCCACAGAGCACACAGGCAAAAACAAGCAGGGGAAAATGCATTTCTGCAGAGACAATGACAAAAATAGGTGTTGCAGGGAAACAATAAGGTGAGAACGTTTCAGGGGGCTAACGTAGATTTTTATTTAATGTTTTAAGTAAGTAGTTTAAATGCACTGGAGTTTGCACAGTTTTTATTTTGATGCAGCTTCTTCTAAGACAGCTGGTCACAGAGCTAAAGCTCTTTGCGTTATGCTTCATAGGAAAAGTGCTATACAAATAAAGTTTGATTTGATTTGATTTAAAGAGTTTAGCTTGTGATCTTTTCCCTTGTGGAGCTAGAACCACCATGTAAAATAAATTCTGATTTCTGTCATTGAGGGATTGATTTGAAGATATTTTTGTCTTATCCAGCAAAAAATGTCTGTGTAACTTTGTTCAGTTTATGATTTCAGCCAGCGAGAACTTTCCAGATGTAGTGTGTAAAGAAGTGTCTAAGCTCCTGGTTATCTATCACCTGACAGGGAGTGACTGAGCTGCCAGCAAAAACAACCTGCCAGGTGACTTAACTGCAGCTAAGGACCTGACCAGTTCAAAACACAAAAAGCTGTCCAGTAAACAGTTCTAATCACAAAGTTAGGAGGCAAACACAATACTAAGAAAGCGTTTAAAATACGAGTATGAGCATTTTCTCAAGATGAAAGAAAAAAACAATTTCGGGAGCTTACCTAAATGAGGGTTCGTTCAAAGAACAAAAGATTAAAAAAAAAAAAAAGTATTGTCCGTTTTTCTTTAACTTTTTCTTCTTTTTTTTTTTACTCAAAAGTCTTCATTCATTCCTCGCAGACAAACTGTTAACAAAAGCAAGAACTTTGGCAAAACCAGAATAAATACAGGAACAGGATGTCATATGCTTTAGGAGACAAGTCAGGTGACTACAGAACCGGAAACCGGAAGTGATTTTTTATTTTTATCATTTTTTGCCATTGTATACCAATGTTCTGACATATATACACAGTGATAGTTAACAAAAGTGACAATACTTGCTTTTATAGTTTTTTTATGAATGATTATGAATTAAAATATAAATATAGATTCTTACTACATATATTAAAAATAGTTTTGGTTTTTGAAAATTTTATTTTATGAATATAAAACTTGCTCGGGAATGTTAATGTATCCAAAACTAAGTCAAATACACTGTAACAGTGTGTGACATTACCCCATAAAGAACAGTTTTGGCAAATTTAATCAGAACAGAGAATTTAGAATGAGACTAGAAATTAAAACTTTCCCGAACAACTATCAAAGTACATGTGATCATAGAACAAATGGTCAGTTGTTTCAGTGTTTTCAACACAGAAAAAAAACAATTGTTTTCTTCAATCCAAAACTGTATTTCTAGACTTGTAACTAAATCACTAAGTCAGATTCCAATGAACAATGTTCATCCATTTTTATGTTATTTTGGGTAAATAAAAAAACACTTTTAGCAAAAGCAAAAACGTTCCAATTTAGTCTGAAGAAGGATTCAGTTAGTATACTTTGTACATTACATGTGTTGGACTATAGTATTTTTTCTATATTTACAATACTTAACATAGTTAATAAAATAAACTTCAGGTGTACTACTTTTTTCTATGTATAAGTAGGCTAAAAGTTGGTTAAAAAAACTGTTAACAGACAGAATAAATGTTTTCCAAACTTTAGTATTACTAAACGTTTACTAAATGTTGATATGCTGCATGTGAAATTTAAAATGTAATACGTAGTTATAAAAAATGAAAATATTATCAATAATTTGTGGTTATGCATATTTTATATAATTCAGCCTTTTATTAAACACATTTTTAAACACATTGTAACAAAAGTGCAAGGAGAAACTACATACACATTAGCCTGTTTAGAAGTTACTTGAGTAACTTTGTAACTATTCTATATATCTATATATATATATATATATCTATATATATCTATATCTATATCTATATCTATATCTATATATATATATATATATATATATATATATATATATATATATATATATATATATATATATATATATAGATATATATATCTATATATATATATATAGATATATATATTTAAACCTACATAAATTGTATGACATAAATTGTCATACTGATTTTTGTTATAACTAAATTTAGATTTTTCTGCTATCAAAAGCAATGTAAAGAACAATTTAAACTACCTAGGTAAAAACAATGTGTTGTTCCTGAAGTGGTAGTATTGATTGTTATGCTCTACTTTTCTAACAATCTTTAAGTCATGGATAAATGATCCATAAATGATTCCATGGGTCACAGAAGCTTTTAAGGGCTCTTCCTTGTTTCGACTCGTCTGAATGGTTCAACTTACTCGAATTATCTTGTGACATCACATTTGAGGCGGAGCTTCCAGGTTGGCTCACTGCTACACAGAAACAATATGGCAGAATCAAGCCTGGGTAAGATGAGAACATTTTTATAAGATGTAGAAACCAGCCAGAAGCTCCATAAAAGGAAGTGATTGAGCTTTTTTAAAAAAGTCAGATCTCCGTTACCAAGCAGTCTCTCTAAATTCTTCAGCTGCTGTTGGGAGGCGAATGATAGTTACTGACATTTCTCAGGACTGCTGAAGATATGGACCAGAATGCATGCAGATGAAGACGTTTGATTGCTGGGTTTCACAGAGACAGGGACGGGTTTAATGGAGCTGAGACGGTCCGTTGTAATGTTTGCTGTTCTAAGGGGTTTTTTGACACACTTCCTGGTTTTGGGTTTCAGCTCGGAGGTGCTTACATTCTGTTCTTAAAGGGACAGAGGCAGGTCACTGCATGAATGAACCCAAGTGTTAGAAGAAAAAAAAGCTTTTAAAAGGTGAAATCCTTTTATCAAGTTACAGCTAACATTAAAAAAAGTCATTTTAGACATTTATAATCAGTATAATAAATGGGAAATGATACTTTTGCAATAGATGTAACTTTATCATAATATCACGTTGATGTCTGTTTGGATTCTATCCATTTAAATCACTTTTTAAAGATGAATGAAAAGTCCCTTTTCCAAAAAAGTGCTGTGTTTGATATGATCACCTTAAGCTCTAAAATACTTGTTCTTGTCGCATTTTTCTGATGATGGAGGACATGCAACATTCAAAGAAAATAAGTTCAAAACTGTATTTGTATTTCTTTAATAAAATGGTTGTGAATCAGGAGCAGATGATGAAATACCGTTGATAAAGAGCATATTTATTACATTAAAAAAACAAATCGTCCACATGCTCCCTTCTCCTCTCCATTCTGTTACATCCACTTAGGGACTATTGGTCTTCTGGTGTACTGGTTGTAGACCCCGACTGTTAGAATGGGGCAGCCGTGGTGCCGTGGGTGGTCATCCTCTGATCAGAATATTGCCGGTTCAATTCCCGCCTTGCCAATGCGTCGAAGTGTCCTTGAGCAAGACAGGAAGTAGGGACAGGCTTACTCTGTGCAAACTGTTCCACCCACAACTCGGAGTCAATTTTGATGAACTCCTACCACTCTGCAGAAACTATGAAGAAACAACACCTTTTTTTTTTTTCATTTGGCTAAAAATGTCATAATCATAATTATAAGACCACCAGGAACACTTTTACAGAAGCTCAAAAGATTATCAGAGTGGGTCTTTTGTAACCACTAGAACAGACTAATTGATGGTTTTTTCTTCAAATGACAGTCAGAACTCAAAATTCTTTAATTTGTCTCTTTAGGAGCAGTTAAACTGCTGAAGGTCGTCCTCCGAAGCGCTGCAGCTGCGTTTGTGTTTGGAGATGCCTCCTCATTTGCAGTCGAATCCTCCCTGATGAAGGATGATGTCCTGCTCAAGGCAGCCGCTCGAGCTGCTGGACGTGCCGGCTCCACTGGGGTCACGGTGGTGACAGCGTGCCTCGTCTTCACCTCTGCACTGTTGTCGCTCGGAGCTGGTTTCCTGCTTGCTGCCGCAGTGATGAAGCTGATGCTCAAAGCAGGAGTGAGGTTGCCTTGGTTGATGGAGGCCACAGCTGGGGCCTCTGTGGTGGCAGGTGCTCTCACCTCTGGAGTTTTGGTTGGAGCCCTTCCACCGTGGATCTACATTGCAGGCCAAGGTGCTTTGGTCCTTATCGTCTACTCATTCTCCAATGTCAACGACATGACCACAGCTCTGCTGATCATCTTTACCACTCTGTACCTCAGTGTTGTTTATGGACAAATGGGTGCCATACTTGGACTCTTCTTTTTGATCTTGACCATCACAGCCCTCTACGCTCTCAGAAAGACCATGACAAGGAGCGTAACGCAAGGACCCAAAACAGAAAGCAAATTGTTGGAGCGAATATTTTTCTATTGTGTTTTTGTGGGAATTCTTGGGTTTTCTGTTGGCTTAGGGATGGGCAAAGCAGGAGATGGGTTGGAAACAGAGATGGTGTTGATGCTAAATTCAGTCCTCTGGGTGGCTTTCCTGTCGGCGGGACTGCTGGGAGCTGGCCTGGGAACGGTGGCCATGGTTGGACTGGGAACTGAGATAGCTGGAAAGATCTCTGTTGCAGCTAGTGTGACAGCATCAGTGGCTTTAAGAGTCATTTTGGAGTGCTCTCTGGAGCCCAGAAGTACCACAGCAGCAGCTTTAGGGGTAGCAGCTGCTGCAGGGGTGTCACTCGGCGCAGCAAGTGTTGCAGCAAAACAGACATTTGATTCAAGAAAGTCAACTTTAATTGTTCTGGGATCTGTCGTGGCTGGTACACTTATAGCCCTTAAAGGGGTCGCATTAAGAACAACTTTGTTGACAGCATCAGATCTTGTGACAATGACGCTCATTGCAGTCACAGCATTTTCTCTTGGCGCCACAAAAAGTCCGTTCCACACTCAGGTGAATCTGCAAAGGGGCCTCCTCACAGGGCCGGAGCTAATTAAAGGAATTGGCATGGAGACGGTCACCGCAGCAGCAGCCCCCGTCGGTGCCGGGGCGCTTGGCGCCGCAGCGTTAGGCACCGCAGCTCTGGGAACACTGGGGACCATCGGAGTTCTGGTGGCCATCACCCTGGCTCTAGGAAGTGCTCTTAGTGGGATGATCGGAAAAGCAGAAACTTCGAACAACCACAGAGACTGATCAGTCATCAGAACTGGATATTTTTGATTGGTCCAAGTTTAGTGCCAAAAAGCACCAATACATTTATGAAGCTTTGTTCCACTGATGTGCACTGAAGGTTCAAATTTGTGACATATAAGTGCTATGTTGAATTAAAAAAAACACAAAAAAGGACAAATAAGTGAAGCTTTCTCTTTTACTTTTGTCTTATCTTCATCCCCTTTTTCCCAGTAGGGTAACAGAGGATCTGTTGCTTCCAGAAGGAAGGGGTGGTTGTGGGAGGAGACCAATTTGCTCCTGAAACCTGATTCTATTTTGCAGTTCTTGATGTAATTTAAAGCAGTGCACACAGGAGTATGAGGCACTCTGCTTGGATAAATGGATGATGTGGCTCCAGGCTGCCATGATGCCCAGAAAAACTTCAGCTGCAGGAAAAACTATTTGAGGTGTTTAAAAGCTAAAGGATTTAGGCTGGATCAAGGTAAGAGAAGTTACATGAAGGATGTCTTAAGTTGTGTCTTCTTCAACACCTTTTTGATCCAAATGTTCTGTAAGGGCCATTTTTGCACATCTTCTATGGATTTTTGGGATCTGTACTCTTTTGGATTATCCTAACCTGAGTTAGTTTTCTTGAGCTCATGCCACTGAACCGGGTACCCACATCAGACACGGAATACTCCACGGAATGCTCAGAGGAGTATTCCGTGCGGGTGCCCGGTGCTGCGGGTCACGACCCTCGTCGGAGCCGTGAGGTGGCAGTGATCCGGTCCAGATGCTGCCACTGCCTGCCGCTCTCAGTGTGCTTCACTTTTACTCCAGAGTCACTGGAGAGACTTTACCAAAGCTACTTTCGGCGACAAAGGGAAGAGAACCTGCTGGTGTTGGTGGTGTTTGCTGCTCTGTTCAACGCCTTCATCATCATCATATGCGCGGTCGTGTACACGCAGGACAAGTTGGTGATGCTGCTGGTGGCAGCAGTGGGGTTGCTGGCAGATGTGGCTCTGTATCTGCTGTGCCGGTTCCGCAGACTGCCTTCGTCCCCAGTGGCACGTGGAGCGGTGCCATATGTGCTGTGGATGATGGTCACCATCCACGTCCTGTGTTACATGAGCCTGAACTACCAACGGTTCTCTGGAGCCAGTGACTCCGTGGGTTGGCAGGCTTTCTTCAGCTTCTCCAGTTTCCTGACTCTGCCGCTGAACCTAGTGCCACTCATCCTCTTGACGGCGCTCTCCTGTGGGGTTCACACCTTGGTTTTGGGGGTGGCCCAAACCTTTCAGGACCACCTGCAGGGGCCCATGCTTGTCAGACAGGTAGTGAAAAAATATTTCTTAAGATTTATCAGATACGATTATATTCTGAAAATTTTTAGGCTCACAATTGTATGCATATATAATATGAGTTATTTTTCGTCACGGAAGTCAGACTTCTTGTGGGTGCCCTCCATTTCATGACATCAACCTAGAGCCACCCCGGTCTGCGTTTCGCCCACAAAAACAAACAACTTCTGAACTTTTGCAAAGTTGGATGTACTTTTAGACGAATGCTCAGAAATGCATGAGTGGATCGAAATACCACTTTGGGGTTGTTTACAGTGAAGAATGAACATGATACACTTAAAAACTCACAGTTGATTTTGCTTGATATAAACCCTTTCTAGTATGACAGTTATATTAATAATACTAATAATAGCATTTATTCATACAACTACCCATGTTTACTATTAAAATCTTTTTCATGTCCTAAAAGTTATCTTTATCATATATTCCTGTGTTATGCCCATACCATGTGCTTGTATATATATTTTTTTTAACTTAACAATATTATTTTTCACTGAGTTTTGTTCAAGTATCCGACTATTCCAGTTTTTTTGTTGTGCACACGGACACAAACTATTATCGAGTCCAGTTCCTCTTAAATTATGGGAATTTTCTCCTATCATAAATAATCTGAATGTTATTTGGTGAGGATATGCTTTATGTTATAGAATAACTTGATATTTTACAAGATTCTGTTGATTTTATCATTTTGATTGTGTAAAAAAATGATAGTAAGATCTACTTTTTTATAGTGTGCCATCTTCTAATATTAAAACATTTAACGGTTTTGTGTTTGTGTATCTATATCTTTACTTGATAAATCTATAGATTAAAAATAAGATGATAATTGTAAATCATTTAAAAATACATTTGATAAACTATTTTACTAAATTCACATAATTTAGGATAAAATATATTACTTTTAGTACTTTTTGTTAATTGTGTTTTTTCTCTAGAAAAGTGCTATTCTCTTTATGTTAAAGAACTGATTTTTAATTTGCTTTTGTTTTTTGTTTTTTTGCTTTATTGTGCCTTGTTCTGAGCATTTTGTGGCCATTTTGTATTAGTTGTTCTAACATGTTTGTGTTTTTATACTGACGATAAAGGCAGTCACCATAGCAAATTAGGAGCACATACGATTTATTTGACAAAATTACATAGAAATTAATACACGTGTTTTTGTTTCGTATGATTATGCATAAAACTGTGGCTAAATATTTCCATGCATCTTCCACTCCATCAGCTGACTCAAGGACGCTGGTCTCACAGAAAAACTTCTTCTCCTATCTCCAGCTCCTTGCTAATGTGATGCTATACGTTGGAGCCACCTTAGTGGGCGTGATGTCCTTCTACATGGCAGACAGAAAGTACAGAACAGCCTTTTTAGAAGCTCGTCAGTCTCTGCAGGTCAAACTTACTCTGGAAGAGCAGAGTACTCAACAGGTAAAGAAGGAAGACACACGCTTGCTTCTACTCATCAAGAAATAGGACTACAAATTCTCTTATTCTAGACAATTACTATTTTACCCAAAAAGAAGTTTAAATTAGACAGGTGGAACATCTGTGCTGCGCTATTAAACCGTGTTTTGCTCTGCTTAGAGAGAACAGGGCAATTAGGGAGACTGTTGTTTTCACTTGAGTGGCTGCCATCAGGGAGCAAGTAAGAAAAAAAAAAGAAGTCATAACCTACATACTGCATTTTTCTGGATAGCATTTCAAAAGCATCTTTTCTGGTGACTGTGTGATTACCGGTATTTAGTTACACCCCAAAGCTTTTGATCAAATTTAAAAAAAAAACACTTTGAAAGCTATTGAAAGGCCTCATATGTTTTTGTCATGGTGGTTTAATTTGCGTTGTCAAAGCACACACAGAAAATTGTTTGAAGAGGAAAAAAAGTAACTCAATGATGAGGTAAAAAGAGCTGAAAAAATTAGGAGCTATGGAAATCCCCCCCAAAAAACTTTGAACAAAGAGACTAAATAATTTGTGAACATCTGACAGATTTACAGGATCTTTTAAAGCCACTGGAGGATCCAAAAATTGGAATGCAGTAATGAAATGTCCTTATTGAACTGTTTAAACAGGAGGAACTCTTGCTATCCATCCTTCCCAAACATATTGCTGATGAAATGCTGCAGGGCATGAAGAATCAGGCCGATCAGACAGACGTCCAGCAGCAGCAGTTTAACACTATGTACATGTACCGCCATGAAAACGTCAGGTCAGACTTACATAAATGTATCCTTTTTCAATCCAAAAAAGTTGAATTTACATGCATCTGTTTGGTCCACAGCATCCTTTTCGCAGACATTGTAGGCTTCACCCAGTTATCATCCGCCTGTAGTGCCCAAGAGCTGGTAAAGTTGCTCAATGAACTCTTTGCCCGTTTTGACAAACTGGCAGCTGTGAGTATTTTTTTAATTACTTTTATCTTTCTGTTACTATGTTATGCTACATTACTTTAGATCATGGTGTGCAAACTTTTTGACTTGTGGACAGGGTTCTAAAATTTGACAGAAAGGCTGGATCAGGAGCCAAACGTAGAATAATTTGGTAATCCACTTAAAAGAAATGACATGAAATCTGGACAAAAGCAGCCTTTAATTTTGATTGAAAATTAATACATGCACACGTGGACCGAATTGTTGGTACCCCTCAGTTAAAGAAGGAAAAAGCCACAATTCTCACTGAAATTACTTGAAACTCACAAAAGTAACAATAAATTAAAATTTAGTGAAAATTAAATAATCAAAATCAGCCATCACTTTTGAATTGCTGATTAACATAATTATAAAAAAAAAAAAATAATGAAACAGGCCTGGACAATAATGATGGTACCCATAACTTAATATTTTGTTGCACAACCTTTTGAGGCAATCACTGCAATGAAGCGATTTCTGTATTTGTCAATGAGCGTTCTGCAGCTGTCGACAGGTATTTTGGCCCACTCCTCATGAGCAAACTGCTCCAGTTGTCTCAGGTTTGATGGGTGTCTTCTCCAAACGGCATGTTTCAGCTCCTTCCACAGATGTTCAATGGGATTCAGATCTGGGCTCATGGAAGGCCACTTTAGAATAGTCCAACGCTTTTCTCTCAGCCATGCTTGGGTGTTTTTGGCTGTGTGTTTTGGATCGTTGTCCTGTTGGAAGACCCATGACCTGCGACTGAGACCAAGCTTTCTGACACAAGGCAGCACATTTCTCTCCAGAATGCCTTGATAGTCTACAGATTTCATTGTACCTTGCACACATTCAAGACACCCTGTGCCAGATGCAGCAAAGCAGCCCCAAAACATTACTGAGCCTCCTCCATGTTTCACCGTAGGGACAGTGTTCTTTTCTTCGTATGCTTGGTTTTTGAGTCTATGAACATAGAGTTGATGTTCCTTACCAAAAAGCTCCAGTTTGGTCTCATCTGTCCAAAGGACATTCTCCCAGAAGCTTTGGGGCTTGTCAACATGCATTTTTGCAAATTCCAGTCTGGCTTTTTTAGGATTGTTTTTCAGCAGTGGTGTCCTCCTTGGTCGTCTCCCATGAAGTCCACTTTGGCTCAAACAACGACGAATGGTGCGATCTGACACTGATGTACCTTGGCCTTGGAGTTCACCTTTAATTTCTTTGGAGGTTGTTCTGGGCTCTTTGGATACAATTCCAACGATCCGTCTCTTCAATTTGTCATCAATTTTCCTCTTGCGGCCACGTCCAGAGAGGTTGGCTACTGTCCCGTGGGTCTTGAACTTCTGAATAATATGAGCCACTGTTGTCACAGGAAGTTCAAGCTGTTTAGAGATGGTCTTATAGCCTTTACCTTTAAGATGTTTATCTATCCTTTTTTTTCGGATGTCCTGGGACAATTCTCTCCTTGGCTTTCTGTTGTCCATGTTCAGTGTGGTACACACCTTTTCACCAAACAGCAGAGTGACTACTTGTCTCCCTTTAAATAGGCAGACTGACTGATTATGAGTTTGGTAACACCTGTGATGTCAATTAAAGGCCACACCTGAGTTAATCATGTCAGTCTGGTCAAATAGTTTTCAATCTTTTATAGAGGTACCATCATTTTTGTCCAGGCCTGTTTCATTAGTTTGGTTTTTTTAAATAATTATGTTAATCAGCAATTCAAAAGTGATGGCTGATTTTGATTATTTAATTTTCACTAAATTTTTATTTATTGTTACTTTTCTAAGTTTCAAGTGATTTCAGTGAGAATTGTGGGTTTTTCCCTTCTTTAACTGAGGGGTACCAACAATTTTGTCCACGTGTGTAATTTAAAACAGAATATTATGGAATATTTGTTTAGAAACAGTGACTTTTGCTGTCCTTGTACTGCCAATTGCACCAATATGTTGAAGTCCCTCAGGGACAAACACAAACTTAGAGAAACACTGCATTCATGTGGTCTGTGTATTAATTTTGATGTAATTGTTGTCATGTGGTGAATGATCTGAAAAATTACTTTTCAACGTGGAAAGCACACATGACCATCAGAAACACTACAAAATCTCCCAATATCTTTCTGCTCCTAGACAAAGGTCAGTGTATTAGTAGTTTACCATCTATAGTCACCAGAATTACAGGGAAAATAAAAGATTAATAGAGATCTATATAATTTATTCCAGTTTGGCGAGAACAATTCAATCGTTAAAAAGGACGGATTCGGCACCCAGGTTGTAGTTTTTCCACATAATTACCCAAACTTTGAAAATCCTTTCCATGGATTACAAAGTAATGAAATAGCCTCGAAATTTCAATGTAAATACTCATTTTAAAATGGAAAAGAATTAGAGATGCGGTAAGAACTAATAAAAAAGTATGGCCCAAGATTTTACATTTTTATGACATTAGATGGGTTGAAGATGTGAGTAAAGGCCAAGCAGTGAAATACATGTTTTTGGAACTTGTTGGAGTGCAAAGATTGTGTGAACACAATGGGTAAATTCTTAAAAGTTTGTTTAAAGTAATAAAAAATGAGTTCTTGTTTTGTGACATCACCTCAGAAAATCTTTGGGAGGAGAAGTTCTTAGGAATCTCTTCCATCTAACCCACTTTGTAGCAGTTTCACATGTAAAAATACACACAAACTGATTTATTAATTTATCATTACTGACAGAACATCTTCCAAAAATGAATGAACAAATACAAAATTTACAATTTGTAATATTTTGTCCCAATTTGAGTGCATATAACTATATACTTCCAAAAGCTTAATCATAAGGTTGGTAACCTTGCAAATAATGATTTCTGACTGATTTTATTTACAACATCCAAACCTTTTGGGCACAATACTGCAAACTTGGGCTTCATTTTTTTTCTTATGTTTTATTCCATCAGCAATACCATCAGCTGAGGATTAAGATTCTTGGAGATTGTTACTACTGCATCTGTGGCCTTCCTGACTTCAGAGAGGACCACGCCGTTTGCTCAATAATGATGGGTCTAGCGATGGTGGAAGCCATCTCGTGAGTAACTATTTGAATTTCATACTTCATAAGTAAATAAGGTCCAAGAAAAACTGCAACATTAGCACAATGTTTGCATCACAGCATTGCTATTCTTGTGGATATCAAAGCAATGTATCACTTGAAACTTTACTAAACTTATGAATTTCTTAATAAAAGCAGGACTTAACTGCAACTTTATTTATAAAGCACATTTTAAATATAAACACATTAAACACAACAAGCAAGTAAAGTCTAATATGTATAGATTAAAAACATAATTTATAAAATAAAGGAGCAATTTTAATCGACTTTTACCTTAGGAGCTGCTTAAAACCCATTTAGAGAATATGCAAAAGAGCAGCTGGTTCCAGAATAAAATAAGTCTAAAAGGCTCCACTGTAAGATCAAGAACATGAGAAGAATTTTGGATTTCTTCTGTAGCGTACACACGTCCACAGTGAGACAATGTTAGGAGAGGAGGGACACCAGTTCACCAGGAAAAAATTAAGTAAAGGAAATTAAGTGACAAAAATTTACATAATCAAAAACGAGTGATAATAAGAGAATGAGGAATCTATTATCACAAGTTTCACAAGTTTTTTTTAATGGTTTCCAAATTTTGTCCAGGTATGTGCGTGAAATGACAAAAACGGATGTGGACATGCGCGTGGGTGTTCACACAGGCACTGTGCTCGGCGGAGTGCTCGGGCAGAAGCGCTGGCAGTTTGATGTCTGGTCTACGGACGTCACCGTGGCCAACAAGATGGAGTCAGGTGGAATTCCAGGGTATGGAGCAACATCAGCACTTTGTCACACCTTTCTTGGGTTTTGTCTGAAGAACATCTTTGTGCCGTACAAGGCGGGTACATATCTCACAAAGCACCAAAGACAGCCTGCACGGGGAGTTTGAGGTGGAGCCGGGGAACGGTGGGGAGAGGTGTGAGTACCTGCTGGAGAAAGGCATCGAGACGTACCTGGTTCTTGTGCCAAACCAGGCAGGACAAAGACTTCATAGAGAGGTAAAGGGTTAATTTCTCCTTCATACACCAAGAAAAATATGGATTTCCACAGTTTACCCTGTTTTTCTTCTATTAGACAGAAGACACTGTGGCCAGCAGAA